>JAJQOW010001237.1:0-12500 GCA_037975125.1 Latrodectus hesperus
AAATGATATTAGGTTGGTGCGTATGAAATGTCGGATTCTTAAGTGATTGTATAAAACTGCATATCTTTCTTCAAAAGCTGTTTATTCAATCAAAGTATGCTCCATTCGCTTCAATACACTTCTCTCAACGAGATTTTAAAGCGTAGATGCCTGTCTTAAAAAAATTTTGGTCTTTAGAATTAATAAACTCTGATATCGAGTTTTTTAGACTGTCTTCATTTTCATGATGTTTGCCCCTTAAAAACAGCTCTAAATGCTTGAAAAAATGAAAATCGGTCGGCGAGAGATCCGGTGAATAGGGTGGATGCTGCAATGATGAGCATACGTTTAACCGATCCAGCTTATTTCGCTCTGTCAGTGCGTGCGGTACCCACTTGTCCATCTTCTTAACCTTGCCAATCTCAGAAAGGTGTCTCAATATCGTTGTATGGTCAACTTTCATCCTGATAGCAAGTTCCCTCGTGGATACGGCTGGATCCGCTTCCACTAGAGCCTTCAGGTCATCATTCTTCACAGACGTTTTGGGTCTTCCGCGCGGCTCATTTTGCAGTGAAAAATCGCCAGTCCGAAATTTTTCGAACCAACGCTGCACTTTCCGATCGTTAACCGTATTCTCCCCAAACGCTTGGTTTATGTTGCGTGCAGCTTTTGCAGCACTATTACCAAGTTTGTACTCATATGAGAAAATGACGCGAATGTCGGCAGAATTCATATCGGCAATAAACTCAAAAGAAATAAAAAAGGGAAGACCTTCGAGAAAACCTATTTTGCTGAAATGAGTCTCTGGCAATGGACAATACGAGTATGAATGAGGTTATGCCAAATACAAAAGTATAACGAAAACAGGGAGGAAAACGTCCGCATGTAAAGAGAATCCGACATTTCATACGCACCAACCTAATATAATTTTCTCATGTTAATATCTTTTCTCCTGATTACGATGAGTTACTTTCTTATTTTAAGATTTCTTATAAAACTCTCATTCTTGCTCTTTTTCAAGAGTCTTTTTGTTATGCGATAAAAGTTGCATTAGCTTTTTGTTACTTTGTTTCTACTTTTCTCTTTCTTCATGAACCTGTGTGTGATAAAAGGATTATAATGTAATTTATGATCATTATAAAGGATATTTTCTTTTTATCAACTGAAAACTTTCATCTCAATAATTTATTTAATCTAATTCCACTGATAATATATTTTTTAATTATACATTCTTTATCTGATGATCATCCAATGCAACTAGATTTTTATTGTTTTAATTAATCATTTTTTGTATCTTGTTAAAAATGCACTATTAATATTGTCCTGGTAATAATAAAATAAACTTAAAAAACGAGGTTTTTTCAATCACTTCACTAAATCAGATAAAAATACAAATGGCATGAACATTAAAGTTCAATAACATATTGATTAAGATTATTACAGGAATTATTCTTAGACGATTGTACAGTTTGGTTTTCAAACACAAAAATTATACACATATTATCTTATTAAAGTTTTGATCATTTTCATATTAAATATCTGTTGTGAAGAAAACTGAGACATCACAGTTCCTTATAAAACATTTCTGTAATTTTAAAAAATCACAAACCTACTAAATATGAATAGAAATTAAGGAATAAACGATGAAAATAAATTAAAATTTCATTTGAAACAGACAATGTATTGAAAAATTTGACACAAAAATTATTTGAAACACAAGACAATGCAGACTTTTATGTTTCTTAGTTCTTCAAATCTCCATTCTACGAATTGTTAGTCCCTCTATGGTTATCTATCAACAATCAACCAGATATTAAAGTTCGAGATAGTGAGTTTTAGTAGTTCGAAATGCAATACAAATTAGAGCTTCCTGTCTAATTAGCCCTCATAAGCAAATAGTGTTCTTTTTTAGAGACAAACAAAACCAATCTTATGTTAATTTATTCAAAAATGAGGTTAATTTTTGAAAATAATTTACTTATATTAAAATTTCTTATATTGTAAACGCTTATTATCTTTTAAAGATTAAATTTAGCATCATGTGTATTCTTCTGAATCTTTGTCGAAGAGGCAGAAGCAAATACAATTAAAAGGAAGCATGACAATAAAGGTTTATATTAATATATTATATATTTTAATAAAAGTTTATATTAATATAAAAATTTATGGAATTTTGAAAAATATCAGAAATTCAGAAACCTTATCGCTAGTCTCTGAAAATCATTTAAAATACTGTATTGAAATTAGAAAATATTTATTTTATTTTGTTTTTACATTCATACTTTATTAAATTTCTTTTTCAATTTATTTTCGATTATGAGCTCTATTTCTATTTTATTATTATAACTATTTCTAATTATAACTATTTTTTAATCATTTATACATTAATACATTATACTTTACATTATTTTCTTACATCAAATATATTGATTCCTCATTTTGATCATTAACAAGTTTTAGACAGCAATATGTTTAAGATATTTCGTGTTTTTAAAGTCAAAATCAAATAAATTTTCAGAAATATTGTAGAGACATCATGGAATTCCAGTGTTGCAACAATTGCTACATATCAACAACAATATGACAATCATTATTGTGCATTGTGGATTTTGTGGCTGTGGAGTTACTTTAAATATTTTGCTATTTCTGTTTACAAATAAAACTGAGATTTGGTTGAAAATGAGAGCAAATATTGCAAAGATGCTGGTCAATACTAAACAAATATTAAGTGATCTGAATTTTGACCATAGTGATACTAACAGAATCAAACTAAGCAAAGTGAATGCATAATTGAAAAAGATGTATGCACAGATCACGAGAAACAAGTGAAATGAACTCTGTGTTGGTCTGGATTCCAGATCATTCAAGAGTTAACTGCAGAAACTAGTGAAAAGCACTAGTAAAGTGCAACACCAAGTTGAAAAGTGCAACTCTATTTAATCTAAAAATGGAATTTTGGCTCCAAATGATGAACAAGCAGCTAAAATCTTGGGGGAGCATTACCAATTGACGAGTTGCCTGAATTTTACCATTTTACCGGCAACGACAAATATTTGAAGACCATGGCAAGAAGTGTTGCTTATGGCTACTGCAGTAACCCACATGAGGGCCCGGCTATTTTCAGCAGAGCCTTTTCTGTTCAAGAGCTTGATACGGTGATTTCAGGTTTGAAATTAAATACCTCACTTGGGCTCTAGAATTGACGGCCGAATAATGTGTCACTTGGGTCCACGTGGAAAATAAACGCTCCTAGACATCGTAAATGCCTCCTGGAGACTGTGTCATCTTCGTAAGGGAAAAAGCAGTAATAGAGCTTATTAGGAAAAATAAGGACATAGCTTCTGCTGAGAGTTTTAGACCCATTGCTTTGACTTCCATACCAAGTAAAATTATGAAGAAAATGATTTTGAAGAGACATTTAATTGAATTCCTAGAACCTTCTACCCATTTAGACTGTCCTTCTCTAAAACCGAAAGACAGCAATAAGGTTTTAGCGAAGGACACAGCACAATTGACCAGTTGCTTTATTTTAGCCAAAGAGTCAAGATGCTCATAACAAGAAACCTACAAATCATACTATAGCTGCCTTTCTTGACCTTTCTAAAGCCTTTGATAGGGTTTGGACTCAGAAGTTAATTGTCAAAATGTATCATAAATTCGCTATACGTGATAAAGCATTGCCTTAGATGTATGATTTTTTTGAGAGATAGATACTATAGGGTGAGGTTCAATTGCTCGACCTCAGATAGTTTTGAAATAAGGCGTTCCTCAGGGCTAGGTTTTATGTCCTACCTTATTCACACTTTTTATTGCAAAAATTGAAAAATTATACCTGGGAATCGTGAGGTTGGACTGTTTGCAGACGAAAATCGTTCCTTAGAGCTCCGACTCTGATTTAAAAAAGGTGGAGGAGATTGTGAATCCAGTTTTGACGGACATGTGAAACTTTGTTGTAAACCTCAAATTATGTTTTAATCCTACGAAATCTACAGTGGGTTTCTTCACCCCTAATAGAAAACTATAAAATTTTCTACCAAGATTCTTAATGAACAGTCAGTCCTTGGAAGTGGAGAAACATCCAAGGTATTTTGGCTTCAATTTGGATTTTGATATTTTGGGTAAAATCATTTAGAACACCTTGCTTTGAGGGCCAGAAATGCATTAAGATCCTTAAGTACATCTTAGGCCATGATTGGCATGTTGATGCTAGTACCTTCAGAAATACCTATGTTTCTCTTATTCAACCCATTTTGGAAAATGGCTTCCCAATCTTTCTTTGTACCTCTGATTTAAACTTGCAAAAACTTGAAAGTGTAAAACCCAGTTCTTCAAAGACAATTATAAGTCCCGCAACTCCTGTCCGAGAGATATTGTGCTCTATGAAGCCGATCTGCACTTTAAATCTTAGTAGAAATAAGTGTTTAGTAAAGTACTACGTCATCTGGTAATACTTTATATATATTACCAGATATGATCTGGTAATACTTTATATATATGTACCAGATATATAAAGTATTACCAGATCATATCAACTCCATTGCCATTGAAAATCAGACCAGCCTCAAATATGAGAAAATCTTAAGTCTGTAGAATAATCCAGAAATCCCGAAAAATGTTTTGTGAGAACTCAGGCTTGATTAGATCCATTTTCATGATGTTCAAAATCTTTAAAACATAGCATATGCCTATAGTGATCCACGAAATAAGGTAGTCTCCAAATTAAATCGTTAATAAAACCAGCCAAAGGTGCTAATATTCCCCAACTCAGGGCCCCCCAAAGCCTATGGGGATTATATTCACACACACACACACACACACAACTCAGAATTTCTTACTAATTTTCAACAAATTGTATCATAAAATGAACAATCCATTGACACAGATCATTCCAAAACTATACACGAGTGCAAAGACCCAGAACTGGTGTGTCTGGAAGTCTCTTTTGCTCTTCATCTCTAAATTGCTGATTATCATTCTTGAGATGTTTTAAACTGAGATTAGAAAGCAACTTTGGTACTCAAGCTATTAACCTCTTGGTTTGAATCGAAATTAATGTTAGAAAACTTTTGGATAGTCCGCTTAGTATCCAATAAGAGGTTTTGTGATTAAAAACAAGAACTGTTGCACAATTAATATCACAGCTAAAGCTGTATTCGAAAATCCTATTTTGCTCCTGCCATAAAAGTGTATATAAAGATCTTAGAAATCAAATTAAATATAATTAATTTTTATTTTTTCACAAATATGTAGCAAATATAAGGAAAATGTTAATTGTTTTCATAAATCTTATTGGAACTCTTTTCTAATTACTATATTCAATAAATATATTAGATAGAAATACTAAAAAATATTTATTAAGCACAATTTAAATGCATTTCATTATATTTGAAGATTTTGTTATCAAATTTGTCTGTAATCTTGCCCATAGAAAGCATTTTTGTATTTTCATTAAACGTAAGACAATTGTCATGTAAAACTGATACTTGAAAATAGCTTTTTGTAATATAATTTTTTAATTCTTATTTAAAAAAATATTCTTTTATAACTCATTAAAGCTCATATTTTAGACAGTATATATTCGTTCAAATTTACACCGGAAAATGAGGTGCAGGTTAGGGGCCATAATAAAAGAATTATGAATTCGATTTTATTTGACTTCAATAGAAGCTTTTTTAATTACAAATTTTTCTAAATTAATTTATTTTGGATTTTATGGGCTTCTGGATTATATCCGCCCAAATAGACATTAGTGTTCAGAAAATAACATTTTTAGTTTAAATCTGAATTTTTAGTTACTTATTTCATAAAACTAAGGATGTCATTTTTCTGTACATAAAATAAAATTTTTTTTGTAGTAATGATACAGTAAAATTTTTAAAATTTTTCCACCATCAAGTTTTTATTTTGTTAATTTAATTTTTAATTTTTAAACTATCTAAACTCTTAAATTATTGTCTTCAATCTGAGCTAGTTATATTCTGCGCCAGAAAACAAGACAGAAATGCTGATATGAAGTTAAGAAATTTATGAACTATAAATAAAGATTGTTTTTTAAAACCAACAAACCTCAAATAATTTGACTAACGTTTTTAGTAATTAACAATTCAATTTTAAATTATGGAAGCGAACATGTATAATACATAATTTTTAGCAAATGTAAAACTGGTGTAAAATGGTAAAGAACTGGAGAAAGTTTAAAATATACATTTTTTTGTTGACAAGATATAAACTGTTCTATTATGTTTTGTAAATAATTTTTAAATTTCCTGTTGATATCAGATTTGTAAAACTCTAGAAATAGTCAGGATTATGATTCGTAATAATTCGGGACCTGTAATGGATTTTGAAAGATATTAGAATTCTTAAATTTTTAAGATTTACAGAGCACTCCATTTGAAGTCAGATTTCGAGCGTTTCAAAAAGTGTTTGTTGATTTAGGTGGTATCAAAGCAGGATTTTTTAATTCTCAGAACTATTTAGGTGGTTGTGGTGGTGGGACTAATCCCCATCTGGTCTTGTGGAACTAGACCAGATGGAACTAGACCAGAGATCCATGATATCATAGACAGCAAAAAAGTCCAAAAGCAGATGTGGACTTTTCACAGCCTCTTCACGAGAAAACCCCAAGCACTTTAAAATGTGTTGCGGGCAAAACGGAGCATTATCGCACTTTAGGCATGATGGGTATTTTCTTTCACCGTCCTCAAAAATCATAGACTTCAAGTGGCCAGTAGAAAGTCGAGACAGTGTCGTCTGATGTACTCTGGAGCCCTTAAATGTTGTGGCTGCTCCAGGATGTTTTTGAGAGTACCAAGGGTGAGCAGGAGGGTCAGCCCAGGTTTTAGAAGTAAGTTATTTAGTAATGGAAGAGATCTCTGATGGTATTATTCCATGCGATCTTCCGTGTTCAAAGAATTACTGGCGGCAACCTTTGCAAGGTCATCGGCTACTTCATTCCCAGGCAGACCAACATGCAGGGGACCCGTTGGAGGTGGATTGGGTGTTGAACTGAAAGGCTTTTTAACAAGAGTAGAATACTTCTACTAGTACTGTCACCCATGGATTGCCAATTGAAAAGATGCTGGATCGAGTATTGACTGTCTGTAAGGATTCATATCTCCGAAAAATCATTTTGTGTATTGTTATCTAACAAAGAGCTATTTAGGAATCCGATTAGTGTAAGGACCTTGTAAGTTTTAAAAATCATCTAGACACATCATTAGGATTTTTAATCAAGACGTTTTTACCATGACCACTTATAATATTGATTTAGTATTCGTGATATTCTTCAATATTTCAGGCTGTAATAGAAGTCAGGTTTTGTGAGATATGAAAAGGTTTTTTTAGTGGTAATTAATTTCATTTTAAGGTTTTCCTAACATCTCAGAATTAATTACGAATCCCATTGATATCTAAACTTTTCATCATTTGAGAATATTTTAGAACCTAGATAAAGTTATTTTTGAAAAGATGACTTAAAAATTATTTAATCTTATGTTATTATAAGACCAGGATTTTGATAAAAATTTTAAATTTGGAAAACTCGGTCCCTGGTTTGGAAAAGTGAATCTAAAGTACTTCTATCAAAATAAATATTATTTTATTTTTTGTTTTATGAAGTAATTTAAAAAATTAGCCTTTTTGAGATTATTATTTGATCTGAAATATTAAAGTTTATTGAATATTTCTTTATTTCGCTACAATGATTTCAATGTCTCGGAAAACTTAAAGCATAAACAGTGTTATTACAAAGCATATTTTATTGATCAAAATGTACACAGTCACAATAAAAATATTATAATACTGTAGATCAAATATAGATATGAAATATAGAGCAGTTAAATTCACTATAGTAATTACAGATTCTAAATTAATTGTGATAATAATTTTTACAAAATTTTTATACTATAATACCTCCTTACATTTTTAACACTTTCTAATTCTTCCATTGCATGTAAAAAAAGCAGCCAAATGATTGATTCTTTGATAAATACATAAAATTTTCGATTATTACATTCTAATTTTTAATATCAATAGAAGATTAAAATTTTATCTTCTAAGCAAATTTTTCTTCTTCTTCCTCTTCTTCATTGGCCTGACAGTCCAGGGTGTGCCTTTGCCTTCCTCAGAAGTGCATACCAGGACCCCCTATTTTTGGATAAGTTTATCCAATTTGTCAATTTTAGTGTTTTTACGTCGTTTCCAAGGCAATCATGCCATTGGAGTTTCGGTCGTCCTCTTCTTTTGGTGCCAATGGGGCAAGCCAAGAAAATTTTTTTCAACACCCGATTGTAGTTCATCAGGCTCAAATGTCCTGCCCATTTTAATCTCTGTATTGAGATAAATAAGCAAATTTTTCACTAAGACTAAATTAAAGGGTATCTGTGTTTAAGAAACTGCACACAATTTCTCCACCAATATTCTTTAAAACTTAATAATTTAAATTTCTTAATTAACTATTTTATGAGCTATATTTTTAATTCAATAATAATATTTAATCAATATGTTCATTTAAGAATAACAAATATTATATTGCGCAAATCAGAATAAGAAGGGTATAATATTCTGCACGCATTTTAACTATTGATTTTTCTGATGAATAAAATCATTATTTAAGAGGCATGTAATCATACATTTTTATGCATACCTTAACATACATGCATTTTAAGACAAGTAGAAAATTTTTAAATTCAAAAGAAATTAATGAATAGAGTTTTTACATTCATCTCAAAGTTTCTAAAATTTTAAGCAAAGTATCTTTTACACCTTAACTAAAACAAGTTAACTTGTATAAATGGGATTTTGCTTCATAAAAATTTGAAAATATAATAAAAAAGTTATTCAAATCATATAAATTTTGATTATTATTTTTAACTAAAAAATTTCATTTTTAGAAAATTCCGGTTAAAAAACAAAGAAAATCTACAACTTGATTTGGATACATGAAGTTTCCTTTTTCTTTTCAAAAAAAGATTATGTCTTTATCAATTTTTCCTCATTTCTATTATTGATGAACAGACGTTGGTTTACAAAAAGACATGATTTTTAGTACAATAAAAGATCTAGATTAAACTTTTTTTGAAGGAAATATATTTACATGCAGATGTCTCATGAATTTTGGTATTTAATCTTAATAAAGTTCTTAACACTAAAATTTTCGTAAAAAATGGATTGCATATATAATTAAGAAAGCAAAATAAAGTTCTCTATTTACTGGGAAATATTTTCGTTTGGACAATTTTAATGGTAAAATAGTCCTTGTGAACAAAACAATTATTTTTTGAAAAAGGGAAATCCACTATTTAAATGAGTAGAAATAGGCCATGATCATTTAAAAGATTTAATAATAGATTATATAAATATAAATAAATTAACAGGGATTAACTGAAATTAAGAATCTAAGATTCGACAATCAAACAAAAATAATAAAATGCATATTTCTCGATAGAAATTTTTTAAAAAGTCAATTTTTATTCATACATGGTGGTTATGACCGTAAAATTAAACATTAATGATATCAAAGTAAAATGAATTTTCAGAAATGGTATAAAGAAGTCTATGTCTCTAACATGGCCGTTTAATGAAATGCAGCAACACAACAATCAATGGAGTCCGTTTCAATTTCTATGGTTTTGGTGTCACGTTGAATGTTCCGTTATTCCTATTCACAAATAGAACTAAGATTTGAAAGAAAACGAGGCTAAGCATCGCAAATAGGCTAGCTATGAAAAAAGTGTCATGTCCACCCAAATAATCCAATCCAAGTCCTCCCAAGACGCAACCCAACCCTGTACCTGCAAAGAAAGGTAGAACGTAGTGTAGACAATCAATAATGTACTACACACTCAAAACCATAACCTCAGCTTATGTTATTTTTGAATAGCTGAAAAATAATATCAATATTTAAATACCGAGAAATTTTAATGAGTATCAATCCAATTCAGTTTGAGTAACCGAACTTTGCTAAATATGAAAACTGTTTCGAATTCGGAGAGAAAAATAATAATTATTTTTCTTCTCTTAAACTTTAATCAACTGTTTTATGCAGCTTATTTTTTCCAATTGAGACGAATATATCAATTTCATTTTGAAAGTTGATGAGTGGAATAAGAGACAATTCCAATTCTTTTATTTATTTTTTTCATACAGTTTATCGGTATCGTGCTTTTAGATCTGGGAGTTTGCATATAAATTCACCTCGATTAGAATGAGATTAGAAAGAGATGAAAACTGTTCTTTTGGTTTATACATACATGTCTTTACTGTATACGTAGTTATGCGGGTTTCCTCTCTTCGGACATTTGAACGTTGATTTGTAAAATATCTCCCATAACTCAAAATGAAGTGAGTTTTCAAATGAATTAAAGCTGCCTTCGGACTTACCATATCCGTTATTCAATATGGTAAAATTCTATCTAGAAGAAAACTTTTTTGTACTGTCATATTCAGCTACTAGAAACTGAAATTTTAAAGAATATCCTTCTTCTTCTTCTTAGAATTGGGTTTGTATGTCATTGGGCACCTCTGCTTTTATCAGCATTTTGTACCATTAACTTCAAACCCAATGTTTCCTAGTTCCAGTTGCTCGGGTCACCCACTTTATTAATAAAGTCCGATAACCCTTTCATGGAGTCTAGGTGTAACTCTCTAGTATAGATGATGCCTAAAGAAGTTAATCTAGGGAGGGCAAGAGCCTCGCATTCATAAATGATATGCTTGGCCGTTTCCTCTTGCATATGACATTTCCAGCAGATAGGGTCTTGCTGAAACGGTCTCATCTGGTCAGAGAGTCAGTAATACTAGGGATAGCTTCCTGACTTTCACCAGAAGAAGATGGTTTGGAGGTCATTTCTACCTCAAGTGAAGGATTCATTCATTGCTGCCCCTTCACAAGATTGCCTCTGAGTTCCCTTGTCTTTTTCAGCAAGGTCTACTTTAGAGGCTTCACCTGCAGATGCAGAAAGGTTTGTTACTTCTTGTGTCTTTTCAGCCACAAGATAACAATTAAAAAGCTCAGGTAATATAAGTCCACCCAGCATTGCCTGAGTTACTGGGCAAGGCAAATTACTCTAGAAGTTCGCCAGGCAACTAGAGGCTCCGTTAAGACACCAATACCACAGTGCCAATTAGCCCTTGGCACGGATCGCATAACACCAGGGTTTACGGGAGCTGGTTCGCGGCCTCTGATTCTATATTCAAGGCTATCCTGTCATTCCTACAGGACATTCGGTGATCCACCACCTGCCGACGCGCCTGGTGGCTGCTCAAGCCGCAGGAAGGTACACGTACCCCCTGGTTCCAGGAACAATATCATTAGTTTATTATATTTAATATGAAAATTACAAAGTTGGGTTATTACTGAACAATTAAAAAATACGATTACAGAAAATTAATATTTAACAACCTAAAGCCCTAAATATATTGGGTTGTTCAGAAAGTAATTTCGTTTTTCATGAAAATGAAAAACGTTTTGCGAATAAATATCGTATTGCATTGCATATTGTCCTTTCTAGTCCAATATCTTTTACCATCTTTCTGGTAGTAGCACGATTTCACACTCATAAAGTGGTTGGTTTTTACAAGCAAAAAGTTGATCCGGGTGGGAAAAACGAAATTACTTTCCGAACAACCCAATAACAATTAATTCATGTAATAGTTAGTTTCTTTTTTATTAGATTTTTTAAATATTTTATTTCATTAATTCTAAATTAGAAGTAAAGAATTTTTAGTTCTTTCCACAGATTTTCTTAAATATGCTACATAAATAAGATGTCAATGGTTAGTGAAGAAATAGTAAAGGTAGGTTTAAAATGAAAGGCATATAACATTATTGTCCTCTGAATTTATTATTTTAAGCTTAAATACAGATTAAACTGAAAATTTAATCCATCTGCTTAAATAGTCTAAGAAATAATTACCTAAGCCCTCGTGAGTAGTGAAAAGTATCGACTGTGTTGTTGCTTCCGTACCAATCTTTGCTCTGTCTTTTCCAAAAGAAGCGGCATTTGCATACAGCAATCCAAATGTGAATCCATGCAGTGACTCAACTACTAAAACCAACCATGGATTCTGTAAATAACTGTACCACATAAAACGAATGGCATACATCACAAGAGACAGTGACAGTACGTTTAAATGACCAAGCTTGTTGATGATGTTTTCTGAGAAGAGAACATCAATGATATTGACCTCAGGAAACAATGCACCGTTTGGCTTAAGCCACAAAGAAGTTTATTGGCTCCGATAGAATTTAAGAATAATATTAAGTAATACCATGCCTTAACAAAATCAATACCGTTGAAAATAAGGCCAACTTCGAACACAAGAAATTCTCTAAACTTCAGAATCGTGCAAAAATCTCGAGAAGGTTTTGTGAAAATTGCGGCTCAATCAAGTCCATTTTTATGATGTTTAAAATTGTTAATGTAGAGAAAATACCCATGGTGATCCATGAAGCCAACTAGTCTCCAGAATAATCGTTGAGAAAACCAGACAAAGGAGAGAATAACTCAGAACCTACA
>JAJQOW010001237.1:22500-57458 GCA_037975125.1 Latrodectus hesperus
CATCATAATTTCCTGTAAATCTAATCACTTGTTCTTTTCACTATAATGTATGTGTCCAATAAATATCGTTCTGTTATTTGCATTCCTTCTTGGTGTAGCAATTTAATGGCCAGTAGTGTATTCATATATATATATATATATATATATATATATATATATATATATATATATATATATATATATATATATATATATATATATATATATATAATACATCTATTATGCATATCTGGTTTATCTTGTATGCGTTTATAACTTTTAGGGGATAAAGTAAAATTAGTGTCTTACAGAATTATGTACTCATAGATTAACTTAAAATGAAATTTATGCACACACACAAATCTTTTTCGAACGAATAATATTTTTTATTCCAATCAAAAATATGTATAAAAAATAAATGTTTCAATTAGGAAAACAATATTAGATATTCCCATTTAACTTTATTATCTTTTCTAGACAGTTTGTCGTTAATAACTAAAAATAAACAAGAATTTTAAGACAAAAATTTTATGTAAGGTAAATATATTTTTACGAAATTGTTCAAAACAATCTTAAAAACAAAATATTGCAGCTATTTTTGCAATACAACTTCTGTTGTCCCCAACTATACATTTCTTCAAGAAACTAGATGGAAAAAAAATGATAAATTTAAGAAAAATTTTTTTCTGTTTAACAAAAAAACATTTTTCGTTGAAATACATCTAAAAATCCTGATTGAAATTAAACACAAAAATGACTCATTTAAAAATTATTAGTGAAACAAAAATGATGGGAAATTTTTGAATGACTTTCATTTTTATTTTTCTTAATTATGAGTAAATCTTGAACATAATTCACATATTTTTTAAAATATGATTTTATTGCGATGTGAATAAAAAATTTTGGCTTAGAAAATAATCTATCTGCTTAAATAACGAGAAAAAGATACCGTTGAGTGCCTATAAATAAATTGATTCGTGTTATGAGACGGATTGTTTCGGATTGCACAATGATATGAATGGGTAACAGTGTCTCAGCTGTATTTATTTCACAATTATTTCATCATAGTTATGCTTATATCTATTAAAAACAGGGCTTTTATGACCAAATCTTGTTATTCATGTTATTTACGAAATTTTTATTACGATTTATTTACGAGAAAATTAAAGATTTTAATAATTTAACGAGCATGTTTTGTAGAATTTTCGTAGAATTTTTATTTCATGAAAGTATTTTAATGACTGATTTGTTTGTTTCAATTTATTTTTACAATTATCATAACGACAACAGAAATATATTTTTTTGAAATCACGTATTGATTCAGAATCCTGACATTGAAGACAAATAATATAATAAAATTGCATTTAACATATTTATTGAAAATGTACACAAGTACTTTATTACAGAATATATATATATATATATATATATAATATATATATATATATATATATATATATATATATATATATATATATATATATATATATATATATATATAATACATCTATTATGCATATCTGGTTTATCTTGTATGCGTTTATAACTTTTAGGGGATAAAGTAAAATTAGTGTCTTACAGAATTATGTACTCATAGATTAACTTAAAATGAAATTTATGCACACACACAAATCTTTTTCGAACGAATAATATTTTTTATTCCAATCAAAAATATGTATAAAAAATAAATGTTTCAATTAGGAAAACAATATTAGATATTCCCATTTAACTTTATTGTCTTTTCTAGACAGTTTGTCGTTAATAACTAAAAATAAACAAGAATTTTAAGACAAAAATTTTATGTAAGGTAAATATATTTTTACAAAATTGTTCAAAACAATCTTAAAAACAAAATATTGCAGCTATTTTTGCAATACAACTTCTGTTGTCCCCAACTATACATTTCTTCAAGAAACTAGATGGAAAAAATGATAAATTTAAGAAAAATTTTTTTCTGTTTAACAAAAAAACATTTTTCGTTGAAATACATCTAAAAATCCTGATTGAAATTAAACACAAAAATGACTCATTTAAAAATTATTAGTGAAACAAAAATGATGGGAAATTTTTGAATGACTTTCATTTTTATTTTTCTTAATTATGAGTAAATCTTGAACATAATTCACATATTTTTTAAAATATGATTTTATTGCGATGTGAATAAAAAATTTTGGCTTAGAAAATAACCTATCTGCTTAAATAACGAGAAAAAGATACCGTTGAGTGCCTATAAATAAATTGATTCATGTTATGAGACGGATTGTTTCGGATTGCACAATGATATGAATGGGTAACAGTGTCTCAGCTGTATTTATTTCACAATTATTTCATCATAGTTATGCTTATATCTATTAAAAACAGGGCTTTTATGACCAAATCTTGTTATTCATGTTATTTACGAAATTTTTATTACGATTTATTTACGAGAAAATTAAAGATTTTAATAATTTAACGAGCATGTTTTGTAGAATTTTCGTAGAATTTTTATTTCATGAAAGTATTTTAATGACTGATTTGTTTGTTTCAATTTATTTTTACAATTATCATAACGACAACAGAAATATATTTTTTTGAAATCACGTATTGATTCAGAATCCTGACATTGAAGACAAATAATATAATAAAATTGCATTTAACATATTTATTGAAAATGTACACAAGTACTTTATTACAGAATATATATATATATATATATATATATATATATATATATATATATATATATATATATATATATATATATATATGTGTGTGTGTGTGTATATATATATATGTATATATATATATATATATATATATATATATATATATATATATATATATATATATGTGTGTGTGTATATCATATGGAATATGTGTGACTCCAAACTGTGTTATGCTGTGTATTGTCATGATTGCTTACGATTACAATCATAAGCGGTCATTATGCTGAGTATGATTGGAGCTTTAGCAAAACGTAGCTTATAAAATCTGAAATTTCTACGTTTATTCCATTCACAATATGTATTCGATATCATATGGAATATTTCTGACTCCAAACTGTGTTATGCAGTGTATTGTCATGATTGCTTAAGACTACATTCATAAGTGGTCATTATGTTGAGTATGATCGGAGCTTTAGCAAAACGTTGCTTATAAAATTTGAAACCTCAACGTTTATTCCATTCACAATATGTATTCGATATCATATGGAATATTTCTGACTCCAAACTGTGTTATGCAGTGTATTGTCATGATTGCTTAAGACTACATTCATAAGTGGTCATTATGTTGAGTATGATCGGAGCTTTAGCAAAACGTTGCTTATAAAATTTGAAACCTCAACGTTTATTCCATTCACAATATGTATTCGATATCATATGGAATATTTCTGACTCCAAACTGTGTTATGCAGTGTATTGTCATGATTGCTTAAGACTACATTCATAAGTGGTCATTATGTTGAGTATGATCGGAGCTTTAGCAAAACGTAGCTTATAAAATCTGAAACCGCTACTTCTATTCCATTCACTGAATGTATTCGACGTCATATACATTCGGCAATTCAATAACATTGTTAATGCTTGCTTAAAAATAATGTGAATAATACACATGTAGCACTTGAATACTAAAAAAAATTTAATAATTGATTGTATAATTAGTCTTATCACATCGTCTCGTAAATTCCATTATTAAATTAACAGAACTATTTAAAAATAATCAAAAATTAAAGAAATTCCACCGGCAATGTTTACATATTTATTCTGAAAATTTTTACATGAAAGTTGATCATCGATTGCAAGAATTTTTTGTATATTAAATATGTTAAAAGTGGATCCCTCTGTTGTTGTAGTCGTGTGCCAGCCAGGCTAACAATATGGGATGCGCTGCTCCACTTTTCCAACTGAACCATATTTTGGTGTGGAGTCCGATTTCCTCAGTACACACATGCCAGAAGCACCCATTTATCGGGTAGGCAACCATACACAACTCATTCATACAAAGACAGGACAAGGACAGGATATATAGATTTAGAAAGTACATCCATACCCGCACCGGGATTCAAACCCATATCCTCCCTATCCGCAGTTAGACACGCTGACCACTAGACAAGTTGGGCGGCATCCGATTTTCTAAAATGCAAGTATAAATTAATGAATTTCTTTCGATAAGTATATTCCATGTAACATTGTTTTAAAATAAATTTAATTTTAACAAAACATATTTTAAAGCAATAAGAAAATTTAAGACTAATTTGATGCGTGTGATGTCATTTTTCAGAGTTTGATTTACCACTAATACAAGATTCAAGAACCAATTTGGATTGCAGTTCTGAAAAGATTTCATACAAATCGAAAACATTTCGGGGTGCCCTTCCTGATAATCTGTAATGAGATTCACACAAACCATAGAGCATTCCAAATAAGATTTAATTTCTAAAAGTCACATTACTATATTACTATACTATACAATGTTGATTTGTTAACTTTACCATACAAGGTTGATTTGTGATTTGGTTTTTTTAAAGTATTTGTTTATAATGTACCTATAAAATGGAATGAAAATATGCGTCATGAGTTTTAAAGCTGGAAAATTCGAGCAAATAAATTAATCAATGTAAGTAAGAACTATCTTTCGGTTATTAGACTTGTATAAATAAACACACAAGTCATCTACGTATGTAACACAATGCTTCGTCTATTTAATCACTGACAAATACTGTATTATATTATATTGAAGACATTTCCAGCACATTTGGCAACAGAAAGAAAGAAAAATATATTTTACATTTCTAACAGTCACCAACATCAAAGATGGTTACTTTAGCAGTTTTCTACAGTTCTAAAATCTCTTTAAGTGCTTTTTTATTTTTGTTCACAGATAAAACTAAGATTTGGTGGAGAACCAAGCTAAACATTGCAAACAGACCAGCCGCAAAGAATGTTGAATGGCCACCAAAATGATCGAATCCAAGTCCTCCCAAGACGCAACCTAATCCTGCACCTGCATAAAAAAAACAGAACATGTAGCTCAGAAATCGTGACACAAAATTAAGGATTTTTAATTGTTGAGAAAAATCAAGAATTTTCTCAGATTTTATACAAATAACACGATATTTTTTTGATGAAAGATACTGCATAAAACGCAATGTTCAAGATTAATTATGAAGTTTATTCTAATATTTTGTATCAGGTTTATTATAGTTAGTCAATATTTAAATCAATAGATTCTCCATTTCAGAGAATGCATTGATTTCCGATATCGCATGAATCCAGTTTGTGCAACTTAATATTCTCAATTAAAATATCAATTCTGCTTTGACAATATAAAAAAACAATGTTTCTACTCCGTAAAACTCAATTTGATTTCATTTTCTTTAATCAAATGTTTAAGGTAATATGATTAACTGTTTTTTGAATAATATGTGATATCTTTTTCAAATTTACCTGAAAACTAACAGTTAGAATTCATGATTAAAATATTCTTGATGGGGTGATTTCTTTTTGTTATAATGTTTTACTACCTATACCATTTTTGCAAGTTTTATGTGTAAATAAATGTTTCTTATGTCTGACTTAGACATCAGAGATGTATAGCTTTTAGCTTATACTAATATAAGTTACTAATTTAGGCAAATATTACACTGCTCATTTATTGCAGTTAGTTTGAAAGTTAAGGGTCTCTCTCGAGAAATATTTTTTATAACTAAGCAATTTTGAATATAATATTATAACTTTTATATATGTGTAAAAATATTGGAATTATCTGATGTGGAATTTTAATTAATTTTAATTTTTCAAATATGATTTCATTTTAATTATGTTAAAGAAAAAATTGTCGATTTTTTTCATATTTTAAGTAGAGATTAATACATGCGTTTGAGAGAATATGAATCAAAGAGAATTGATAATTTAAAGTGAAATAAATTTATATTTCCTTATCAAAATAATTCATAGAATGTGTTATTACTGCATTTAAAGTCATTGTAATGATTAAATTACATTTTTGTTAAAATATAAAATAAAAATGAAAATATATTTGTTATCTTATTGACTATGAATATTGTTACTTAATGAATGCTTTTTATACTTTTATATAAAAAATAAGATTTTCCATTTGCATTTGCAATAATTCACAGAAAATGCTTACTTGTAATGTTAATTACTTCTAGTCAAAAAGCAAAATAATATAACTCAGTTTTACTGTAAGTTTGAATAGATTCTCCTTTTAGATTCTAATTCGCGTTACTATTTAAAATTTAAAGAAGTACTTAGGTCCATTTCTTACAGTTAAATCAGTGCTTTTTCGTTTTGGAAACTTTTTAATGCAAATTTGATATGTTCATGAACAATTGAGTAATAAATTTATGATGACAAGGAATTTTTTTAAAGAAGACATAGCATTATTAAAACAAAACTCATAAACATATCAGATTATTATCATTATGCTGAAATACAGATTATATTGAAGACAATCTTTTCTATCTTAGTCACTTCAAATATTATAATTACCTAAGCCCTCGTGAGTAGTAGCAAGTACCGACTGTGTTGTGGCTTCTGTACCAACTTTTGCTCTGTCTTTTCCAAAGGAAGCTATGTTTGCATACATTAATCCAAATGTGATTCCATGTAATGACTCCACTATTAAAACGAACCATGGATTATATAAATAACTGTACCACATAAATCGGATGGCATATACTAAAAGCGATAGTGACAGCACGTTTAAATGACCAAGCTTACTAATGATGTTTTCAGAAAAGAACATAAAAAGGTATTGATCCCAAAAAACACTGCACTGTTAGGCTTAAGCCGCAAAGAAATTTACTGGATCCTATAGAATTTAAGAATAATATCAAGAAGTACCAGATCATACCTGCTCCTATACCGTTACAAATTAGACCAACCTCGAACACAAGAAATTCCCCAGACTTTAAGACCGTCCAAAAGTTTCGAAGAATGTTTGATGAAAACTGAGGTTTGACTAAATCCATTTGAGTGATATTTAGCATTGTTAATGTAGAGAAAATACCCATGATAATAAACGAAACTTTGTAGTCTCCAGAGTAATCGTTGATATAACCTGCCAAAGGAGCCAATAATCCCCAACTTGCAGCTCCCCACAATCTTTGGCGACCATATTCGGCATTGAATTTTTTTACACTTTCACAACAAGCTGTGTCGGATAGAGTGAATAATCCAGCGATGCAAATCATTCCTAAGCTATATGCGAGGGCAAAGAGCCAGAATTGATACGTTAGGAAATCTTTACTCCTTTGGTTTAAATTTCCGAAGGACACTGTTGAGGTATTAGTAGTTGAGATGGAAAAACAATTTTGATATTCATGTCCTTCAATAAATGCACAGTTTACACTACTATTGAGGTTTTGACTTGAGGTGACATTTACAATCGAAAGCATTTGCAGACAATTAGTAGAGTTACTACCATTGTTCATATTTGTTAAGCATGGTAAATAAGCATATGAAATATTTAAATCAATTGGAGGTATTGTTAGAATGAGACAAAAACATACTGTCTGAATACTTATTAAAATGCACATTATAACTTTGAATTTCTTAAAATAGTCCGCGAAGTATCCAATAAAAGGTTTTGTAAATACAAATGAGAATTGCTGCACCATAAGTATGACAGCTAAAGCTGTATTCGAAAGTCCTATTCTGTTGCTGGCATAAATTGGTATAAATGGCATTGCAAATGATAAACCTGCAAAATATAAAATTTTTAATTAAAAATTAGTAAAAGACATTAGAAATGAAAGTAAAAATAACTGTGTAATTTTGCTAATCTACACATATGTTTTAATAACATAGAATAATTCTTAATTTTCCAGAAATTTCACAAAACATTTTATTACATTTTATTATTTAAACATTTTTAATTGCGGTATTTCATATAAATATGTTGTTAAAAATATAATATAAAGCTAAGCACACATAAAAAACAATGGCATTGTTATAAAAATTATTTTACATTATTATATCTTAACTTCCCAACAAGCAGAAATATCACTATTAAAAATCTCAATATATTTTTCCCTGGTAATCAAATTTAAAAAATTTGATTGGCAAGTACTATGCACATTAGTAATAAAATAAATTTGTAATACAATTCACAAAAATTTTTTAAAATTTAGAAAGAAAAGAAAAATTATTTTAATTTTACACAAGAAATAAAAAAGGAGATTCATTTCTTAATTTACGTTTGGATATTTACAGAAGCTTGAAATTCATTTTAAACCACAAATTCCTCTAATCAGTTCTTGCATAATATCATCGTAACCCAACACAAAACACGCAATTTAATTCAGCTAGTATATGGGAATCAAGCGCTTCTCATGACAATTTTACTAGATCTTTTTTCTCAATTTTCAATTACATTCTCTTTTTCTCGGCGTCGAAACATAAGCTACAACATACATATATAACTTTTTAAACGCAGAGGCTGCTTTTTTTGGATTATATCAGTAACCCACTGACACAGTCTGTGGATACAAATATAAGATAACATGAAATTTATGTACATTATCTTTAGATTTTATAAATATCTAAAGATGCATTTCTTAGTAAATTACTCAAAATATTGCTTGAAATCTTTGTAATTGATTTCTTTTCCCTTTTAGTCATTGACTTTCTGAGATGCTTGAAATTAAATGGCATGAAAATTCATTTCGAGTCTCATTATATATATATATATATATATATATATATATATATATATATATATATATATATATATATATATATATATATATATATATATATATATATATATATAGAAATGTATATATAGAAATGGCTACCTAAAATATGAAGATTCTCCGTAAAATAAAACCTTAAAAGAAGCTCGCATCCGTAAAATACTTTAAAATGCTACATTAAAATGAAGCAAAATGGTATTTTCTTGACTTGTGTGATTGTTGTACTGCTACGTTTTGCACAAGAAGACTAATTGTTGTTGTTGTTGTTGTTGTTACTTATCTCAGGTTGTCTAGCTAGGTTAGACAACCCCCATAAAACCAAAAAATATCTAAAATGTCTAAGAAATGTGATGGGTCCCGAAGGACATCGTCTTTTTTAAAATTTAGGCAGGTTAAGATATGTCCAGGGGAGGACATATCGACGGAACACCAAGGACAGTCTGGAAATGTCCTTTGACTCTGCTGAAAGGTGATTCCTCTCGTGTACTCACTCAGATAGCGGGAAAAGGCAGTTTTATGAGATCTTGGTCTAAGATTGAAAGTCTCACCCGGTCTTTTGGCGAAGTACCATGGATGGTTGAGAGGAAATTTCATAAGCTTCTTGAATTCAGTTTTTGCCTGGAAAGAAATCTCACTGGATGTGAGCTCTCCTCCTGGGCTTACTCCCTCCTCTGACGCAAATCTGACCTAGAAATCCGCTCTTTCATTCCCCTCTTCTCCCACGTGTGATCTATTAGAAATGCACTGTGTGTTCGGGTGACAGTCTCTCAAGTAGATTTAGTATGTCCAGGCTAGTTTGATCTCCAACAGTGCTTCAATTTAAATGACGCTGGATTGAAGCACGACTGTCAGTCAATATCCAGATATCCCTTTATTGATCCTCCACCTCTACTGCATACTGTAAACCTCTTCCAATGGCTATTACCTCTGATCTAAACACGGAACAATTACCTGCGTTTCTTATTTTAAATTCCAGTTCTCCGGAGACTGTGTTTATGTACACCCCATTGCCCGAGACTCCCCCCACACCAGACTAATTGTACTGGTACTTATTTTTAAAAAATGGCTTGCAACTGCTAAACAACTGCAAACATTGACACTCAAAATGAAAATGCGGCTCTCTAATTGGTGAATTAAAGACTAAATTGAAAACTATTAAATTTCAAATTCGATTGCAAATACCTTATTTTACTTTTATAAAGATATGGGTAAGATAACTTTTAATTTAAATTTAAAATAATTTTTTTGAGATTTCTGTATGTTTACTGCAATTTTATTAAATAATGGCGAGCATTAAACATCTACATAATTTACTGAAATTCTCCCAATAATTAAATGAAAACCTGAAATTTATTTAATGACTGTGAATGATAATACTTACCGCCATAGAGCATAAAGTAATGCAACTTAAAGCGCCACATTTTTTTGTCTATGTGAAACATTGACTTCTGAATACAGACGTTTTGCAATTTCATCTCTTCACTTTCCTTTTCACCTTTGCCAGATTCAGTCTGAAATTTATCATTAGTTCCAGAAGACATTTTGAAGCTAAAAAAAAATCTTGCTTATAATAGTTTTCAACAATAAGGAAAATTCTTAAAAATAATTTCTAAATTTTACAGCATTTATTTCTAATAAATATGCCAATTTTAAACTGAAAATTTTGTAACATATTAATGCTTCGTCCTTTATTTCATACAATGCCTAAATTTTTTAAATTCAAGTTCATTTTAAAGAGTCTTTTCACGCATTACGTTTTAATTACCTAGTTATGGCTAAAGAAACAGTTATGTACACTGTCAACCATCTCCTTAATTTTAAACAGCAATACCTTACAAAGATTGCCTGTATTCAGGGATCTCAATGAAATCTTGTTAAGATGTTGTAATATTAAAGGTCTCCTGCGACCAAATCCAAAATGCGGCCAAATTTTACAAAACCCAAGCTCAGGATCCCTCTTTCATTGAGACACTCTGATAAGTAAAATCAAAATGCATCGATCTTGGAATGACTAAAAATTTTTTGACTAAACAAAAATTATTTAAATATATAAATATTTTTGAAATTCATAACAACATCTGTGTTTCCCGATTTGAATCTCAAAATGGCAAAATTTTGTATTTGTTATAAAGTTCATCAAAATAAGGAATATCAAATTTGGTTGTTGTTGTTTTCGTGTGCCCGCTAGACTGGCAATATGGGGTGATTTACTCCACTTTTTCAGATGAACCATGTTTTGGTGTGGAGTCCGAATTCTTCAGTACACACTTGCCATAGGGACCCGTTTATAGGGTAGGCAACCATTCACACCTCATTCATACAAGGAAATTACAAAGACAGGATAGATAGAGAGAGAAAGTACATCCATGCCCGAACTGGGATTCGAACCCAGGATCTCCTTACCCGTAGTCAGGCACGCTGACCACTATACAAGCTGGTCGGCAATACAATAAATAAATCTTCAATGTGCATTTATTTTGAGAAATTACATTAATCAAATTTAAAAATAAACAGTAAAATTTCAATAAAAAATAACATTTAAATTTATGTATAGATTTTCAGCTTAGGAAAAACAGATTTAATATCCATAATTTCGAGAAAATTAGATTTCTCTCATGAAAAGATATCCTTAAATTTAATATTTTCACAGGAATATAAATGCTCTCAGTAGATATGTTATAATATATCCTTGTCATCGATTTCATTTAAACTAAAATACATTTAAGAAACATACATCTCTAATAAGTATATTTTATGTTTGGTTTTTAAATGATTTAAAATAATTAGCTCATAGTTTGACTTTAAATGAGTAATATGATATAACTACATAATAATGATTTTGGTAAAAAATTCAGAATTTTAAATTTTTCGCTAAGTAACGTTGAATATTAATTTTAATTTATCAAATCAAATGGAGAAAGATAGTACATCCATGCCCGAACTGGGAGTCGAACCCAGGACCTCCCTATCCGTAGTCAGGGACTCGAACCACTAAACAGGGCGGGCGGCAAAAAATTTGGTAAACTCATTTATATTTCCTGATTCTAATTTTTCAATAATTTTCATTTGTTTGCGATAATGTTAATGTTAAGTACAAAAATTATTATGTTTGTGAATGTTAAATTGCGTTGTAATTTTTAAATTAGTAAATAAAAACGAATAAAATATTTAAAATAATGAATAAATTTTATGTTCAATTGAATATACCACATAGACACATTTTTACAATATAACTTTTGTTGCTTAAAAAATTACATCGTGAGAAAAGTTTCAAAAGAATTTTTATGACTTAAACAATTTTTTTCCTTTATTCAAAATTTGTGGTATCATATTATTTTGTGTTGATAGTGAAATTCGTTGATTATCTTTGATAACTTTCTGGTTATAAAAAAATATTAAGTTGATGCATTTCATTTCATTGGATACAGGATATTTCATACTAAAATAAAGATATCATTTATAACTTATCTTTTTATTTGTGCTGCATACAAATAACACTGTAAAATTTATTAGCCTAATAAATTCAAAGATCATAAATATAAAAATTAATCAGTAAGATATTGAAACACTTTATAAGAGATACACCTATTAATATTTTTTATGCATTACAAATTTTCTATTGCTTGGAATAAATCGCATGCAAACATAGAAAATGAACTGAAAATTCTACTCTATTTAAAATGAATAATTAATAAATGATTTATTTTTGAATTTTAAATTCATTAATTTTTAAATTCAGCATTAGGTTGCTTCCTAATCATTAAGCTAGATAATGTAAAAAATGTGGCAGGGTATTCCTTTGTTTAATTTTGATATAAAAGCTAAAATATTCATGCATATATGTATTAATTCTAAGCATATAATACAGTTGCATAGTATAGTAGCTGAAATTATAAAAGTATGAATATTGCTAGAGCCTATATATGTAATAACATTTATTTAAAAATATCTTGTCACATAGCTTATGTCTAAAAATATGTATAAATCAACATATGTGTGCGTGTGTTTGACGTATGCATTTACATGAATACTTATGTTCTGAATAGATATCTATTTGAATTAACTCTGATAAAATTAAACATCCTGTTTCTCTTTCTTCATAACTTTTTTTATTAAAAAATTAATATTTCTAAATTAAAATATGTATAATTAAACAACCCATATGTTTCAATATAAAGCTATTGTAGTGTAAAACATTTCACAAAAGGAAGCATTTTATTGAGACTTTTATACATATTTGTGGATTGCTTTTAATCCTGATAAAATGTTTTAAATAGTTGTTAAAAATATTCATTAGTTTCAAAATGCCATTCTTTAAATAGAATCACAGCATCTTTTCATAATAAATGCTAAAAATTTCAATAATATAACTTTTAAAAAAAGAAAATATAAGCAATTATTCTTTATATTCTTGTATATTATTAATATATTTTCTGTGAGAACAATTTTTGTATCCAAATAAAAATGTTAATGAGAAATGCATTTGTATACATTTATAAAAATGTTATTAATACATTTATAAAAATACTATAAAGAAATTTACTAAGTATCATCAATACAAATGTCTCTCTTCTTATTAAATATGGCGCAGCATGTCCATCTTTGGACCTTGGATGGTTCTATAAATAGCTCTATTCTATATTGTGGTTAATCTCCTTTTCGCTAAAGTGAAGAGATGGGTACGAAGGGTAAAATGCGCCAAGCAGGCGATAAAGTGGTGCGATAAGTTCGTCAAACTGGTTTAACGGTTCGGATTACGTATGTATGACCTACTTTTTGTTTATTGAGTAACGTGATCGCGTGACATGCGCGTTTTGTATGTAACCCTTGCAACTATTTTAGAATAATATTTAATAATTGAGTTTCAATATTCGAATTTTGGAATTTGTGTGTTGCTAACGATAATTAACTATGGATGAGAATGTTTTGAACTTACGTTTTTTTTATTTAGAGCGTGATGGTAGTAAGAAAGTAAGTATATGAATTTTTAAGTTATGTGTATTGCATGTTAGTGTTAGAATGTGCAGCGTACTGATATTTTTTTTATGTGGGTGCCATTGCTCGGTATATTAAAATTCCAGCTTAAACAAAATGTGAAATTTGTTAATGTTCGAAATTTATTTTTACTTCCCGGTTGGCACTTCAGTAGGTAGCGCTACACTGTGATGTTTTTTTTAAGGTGGTGCCATTGCTCGGTATATTTAAAATCAAGTGATAAAAATTTCCTTTCTATTTATTCGAATTTTAAAACTTCTACAGTATTTAATTGTAATGAAATATTCAACTTTTTAATATTTGGAATTCGAAAAAACGTGTGATTTCAAAGCTGAAGTTCGAACGCGATCGTTATTGGTTGACATTTATCGCGCGTAGTGACGTAATTTAGGTTGGCGACAGAGCTGTAGAGCGCTTGGTGCCAAAATTTGAAATCGCGCCAATCTCGTACCCATCTGGTAACTTTTACCCTCCTTTTTTAATCGGGAATCAATTTGCTTCTAGACATAAAATTTGTTGGAAAGGGCATCATTAAAGAGGAATTTTTCTTCAAAGGTGCATCTTCTAAAAAAAAATCACAAGATGATGGGCTGAGCTCCTACAAGAAAGTCAGTGATCATAGTACTCTTTTCTTTAACATGAAATGAAAGAGGCATGATAATTTCACTAAGAAATTATGTTTTTTATCATAACAATCACAATTTTCTGAATTTTTAGAAAATAGAAGCAAAAAGATAATTTTTTCATATTATCAACTATCACATGCTTTTTAGATAGATATAATGGAAATTTTAAAAATAACTCCATTAAATTTTGCGTCTTCTTTTCCAGTGATTGCTGCGGATTGCTTCTTAGCTAAGACCTGATTTGTTGCAGTTGCACCAGCATACTTTCCTGTACCTAGCCCAGAGTTGGACTCTACCACTTAAGTAGAAACTGGTAGAGTCCAACCAGTTAAGTAGACAGCCGGGAGGGAGTCTTCTCATTTTAGAAACTAGAATCAAGCATAAGACAACTTAATGCTGGCCACCGTAAATGCAACACCCTGAAGAAAACATGCAAATAACATGAAATTTACTACATGCATTAGCGGAGGTGTGATATGCAAATGATTAGAATTTCAGCGCAGAGGACATCACGTGTGCCTGTGGCGCCACTTCAAAGCGATATTTAAGGCTTGGACATTTTGACGATTTCCAAGTTCGGCAATTATGCTTTCCTTGATGTTTTTTCAAAAAAAATTATCAATTATGCCTTGTGAACAGCGATCATTTTTCGATCAAGTATCCGAGTTCGACAGAGGGAGGATAGTGACCTACCGAGATTGTAGATTATCTTTCAGGGAAATCGGTAGTCGTGTTTGTTGAAACCAAGTAACTGTAATGAGAATATGTGATCGTTGGATGCAGGAGGGTATGGCAGACCGTCGTGTTCTGTCGAATACACTTCATTGTACCACTTCACGTGATGACAGGCAATTTGTGCGCATGGCAGTGACGGATCACTGAGTCACATCACGAACCATAGCACACTACAATGAGTCACTCACTCATCATCCAGTGTCTGCGTGTACTGTTCGATGCAGTTTACAGCAGATTTGTCTTTCCACAAAGCGACCGTTGCTTCGTTACCCTTGTCGCAGAACCACAAACGTCTCCGCCGCCAATGGTACGATGAAAGAAGGATTTGAACGGCAGAATGGAATGAAATAGTCTTTACTGACGCGTCACGCTTCTGTCTGCAACACCACGATGGTCGCATTCGAGTCTGGAGACACCTTGAAGAGAGGATGCTGAGCAGCTGCGCTATACGCCGCCACGCTGGTCTTGCACCAGGTATTAAGGTATGGGAGCAGTATCGAATATCACTCTTGCACTCCTCTAGTAAGCATTGCCGGTACTTTAACTATCCAGCTCTAGATCTAAGAGGTGTTAGAGCCAGTGGTGAAAATGTGCTTCGGGTCCCTGCTTGGCGCATTTTCAAAAATTCGCCAACTGGTGCTCTAAAGCTCTGTCGCAAACCAAAATTACGTCACTACGCGCGATAGCCGTCAACCAATAACAATCGCGTTCGAACTTCAGCTTTAAAATCGCGCGTTTTTCCGAATTCCAAATATTAAAAATTTGAATATTTCATTATAATTAAGTACTTTAGAAGTTTTAAAATTCTAATAACTAGAAACGAAATTTTAAAAACTCGTATTTTAATATACCGTGCAATTGCGCTCACCTAAAAAAGAATGTACCGCAACTTACTACAGTGACAATCGATAATAAAGGTAAATTTCTCTAACGTTAACAAATTTCATTTTTTTATTTAAATTCCATTTTTAATGTACCGAGCAATGGCACCCATCTTAAAAAACATCAGTGTAACGCTACCTTCTACAGTGGCAACCGGGCAATAAAGCTAAATTTCTAGCGTTAAAAAATTTCATTTTTTTATTTAAATTCGATTTTTAATACACCGAGCAATGGCGCCCACCTTAAAAAAACATCAGTGTAGCACTACCTACTACAGTGGCAACAGGGCAATGAAGCTAAATTTCGAACGATTACAAATTTCATTTTTTTTATGTAAATTCGATTTTTAATGTACCGAGCAATGGCACCCACCTTAAAAAAACATCAGTGTAGCGCTAACCTACTACAATGGCAACCGGGCAATAAAGCTAAATTTCGAACGTTTACAAATATCATTTTTTTATGTAAATTCGATTTTTAATGTACCGAGTAGTTACGCCCACATGAAAGAAATTTCAGTACGCGGCACATTCTAACACTAACATGCAATATACACAACTTAAACACATTCATTTAGTTATGGAAACATTCATTTTTAAGAAACCTTTAGTTTCTAAATATGAATAAAACTGTAAATAAATTTCCACATACCTGATAATCAGAATCCAATGCAAATCCAACGTTAATAAAAAGTTGTGCATCAAATTTTAAATTCTTCTATTAAATTCTAAAAAAAAAAAAAAAAAAACACCAAGAAATATGCTTCTCACAAACGGTAATAAAAAGTTCCAAATGCAAATCCAACGTTAATAAGAAATCGTGCATCAAATTTTAAATTCTACGGTTATTCCAAACTAAAATTAATTAGCGACCAATAGGAATACTGAAACAGAAGATTTGTTAATGAGCATGTACGAAAATCAAACGATAATATTAAGTCTCTCGTGCATCAAACTTTAATTTCTACTGTTATTTCAAACTCAAATTAATTAGCGACCAATACGAATACTGAAACAGAAGAGTTGTTAATGAGCATGCGCGAAAACAAAGACTACGAGCACCTCCGCTCACTCCTCTCCGCAGAAGCACAATAAAAGACAGGGTTGCCACAAGGAGTGCATTTAGGTTGAAATAGCCCGGGTTACAATGCTTGGTGTGTCTATCGCGATTTGGCAAAAAAAGGTACCCAAAGCACAGATTAACGGAGCCAGTTATTTGCCCTTACCTTCAGAGCTTTCCCACAGACATATTTCAACAGGATAATGCGTGACCACACGTGGCACGCATTATTCAAGGGTTCTTCGTCAATCACCAGATTGAATTGCTTCTTTGGGCAGCTCGCTTTTCGGTTGCTCAACGATTGTTTTAGATTACATCCCCATGCCCCACCATATCAACTTTGACAACGCGTGGAAGCTGCTTGGCCTGCTACACCTCAAGAAAACATCCAAAGTCTCTTTGAATCAATGCCGAGGCATGTGGATCCAACAATGGTTACTGATTTTGTCAGGAACCACACTTCACAAAAGTCTATGTATTCAATCATTTGATACTTGGTCAACACGTTATCTACAAAATAAATTTTCATGTGATATCTCTTGTCTTTCTTGGTTTTTAAATTTAGGTGGCGTGCAGTGTATTTGATCTGCGATACCCGGATGTTTTGTTTCACTTTAGCGACCACACAATTGCAAGCAATAAATAATTAACGTTTCTGATCGCCTTCAGTGAACAAGAGATATTGTGGTCACGGTCTATGTATTCAATCATTTGATACTTGGTCAACACGTTATCAACAAAATAAATTTTCTTGTGATATCTCTTGTCTTTCTTGGTTTTTAAATTTAGGTGGCGTGCAGTGTATTTGATCTGCGATACCCGGATGTTTTGTTTCACTTTAGCGACCACACAATTGCAAGCAATAAATAATTAACGTTTCTGATCGCCTTCAGTGAACAAGAGATATTGTGGTCACGGTCTATGTATTCAATCATTTGATACTTGGTCAACACGTTATCTACAAAATAAATTTTCTTGTGATATCTCTTGTCTTTCTTGGTTTTTAAATTTAGGTGGCGTGCAGTGTATTTGATCTGCGATACCCGGATGTTTTGTTTCACTTTAGCGACCACACAATTGCAAGCAATAACTAATTAACGTTTCTGATCGCCTTCAGTGAACAAGAGATATTGTGGTCACGGTCTATGTATTCAATCATTTGATACTTGGTCAACACGTTATCTACAAAATAAATTTTCTTGTGATATCTCTTGTCTTTCTTGGTTTTTAAATTTAGGTGGCGTGCAGTGTATTTGATCTGCGATACCCGGATGTTTTGTTTCACTTTAGCGACCACACAATTGCAAGCAATAACTAATTAACGTTTCTGATCGCCTTCAGTGAACAAGAGATATTGTGGTCACGGTCTATGTATTCAATCATTTGATACTTGGTCAACACGTTATCTACAAAATAAATTTTCTTGTGATATCTCTTGTCTTTCTTGGTTTTTCAATTTAGGTGGGGCTTGCAGTGTATTTGATCTGTGATACCCGGATGTTTTGTTTCACTTTTGCGACCACACAATTACAAGCAATAAATAATTAACGATTCTGATCGCCTTCAGTGAACAAGAGATATTGTGGTCACGGTCTATGTATTCAATCATTTGATACTTGGTCAACACGTTATCTACAAAATAAATTTTCTTGTGATATCTCTTGTCTTTCTTGGTTTTTCAATTTAGGTGGGGCTTGCAGTGTATTTGATCTGTGATACCCGGATGTTTTGTTTCACTTTTGCGACCACACAATTACAAGCAATAAATAATTAACGTTTCTGATCGCCTTCAGTGAACAAGAGATATTGTGGTCACGGTCTATGTATTCAATCATTTGATACTTGGTCAACACGTTATCTACAAAATAAATTTTCTTGTGATATCTCTTGTCTTTCTTGGTTTTTCAATTTAGGTGGGGCTTGCAGTGTATTTGATCTGTGATACCCGGATGTTTTGTTTCACTTTTGCGACCACACAATTACAAGCAATAAATAATTAACGTTTCTGATCGCCTTCAGTGAACAAGAGATATTGTGGTCACGAAACTAGCCATGTGATGAGGATGCTATCACAAGTTAAATAAATTTATAATGAAAATAATTATTTTTAATTGTAAGACAGAGTGAAAATAAATTATTGTAATATTTATTTTATTGCAATATGTAATATAATTATTGTAATGTAAAAATTTAAAATGCACAATTTGATCTTAACTATGGATGTCAAAATAAACATCACAAACATTTCGATAAATTAAACCTTTCTAAATACTATACTTTTTATTATTCAAAAATGAGATTATATTTCCTAAAAGCTGAGATATAGTTAATAAAAGTGGACAAAATATCTTCAAATTCTTAATTTGTTTCGTACCAAGTAAAGAAAATATGGGAGGAGTTGAAAAAATAAAAATACACAGAAGAAATTTTAGTGAGAAAAACATCCAGAATTCCAAGTTGGTACTTTTCCGTTTCGCTGGCGCAGGCGATAAAGTCGCCAAAAATGATACAACCGACGCTAGAGGGAATATCTCCGCTGGTAACCTTTTACTGCTACGTTTCCAAAACATGTGACGGCCTTTTACTGTCAACGCCTTTATTTCGACTCTTTTTTTTTTTTTTTTTTACATTTCATAATTTTATGCTATGTTGCTTTATATACAAATTTAATAATTTCACGAAATCTTTTTAGAAAAAATCGGATTTTAAAAATATATCTTAAAAAATAATCGTAACAAATTCACATAAAAAATATTAAAAAAAATAAGATTTTGAAATATGCATCACCCGATAGATCGTTATCTAATATAATAATTAAATAAATTGATGCTCTGGCACCCATCATTCCACGCATAGCGTGAACTCGAGAACAACAATTAAATAAATAAATTTAAAAATTTTTATGTAAAACATTATTTAAAATTTTTTATGTGTATACTGTGTTGTCGCCAATTGGCGACTTCATTTTCGCTTGGCGATATTTGCGCCGGTGAAACGGAAAAGTACCTAAAAGTTTAATAAAGTTTTTCTCAATTTATTGGCATTGACATTTGAAATATAGCAATATAAATTTTAATATATTTGATGAAATAGAAAACAATAATTTTTATTTGCTGCTTTCCTTATCCAAAAATATTTTCCATTGCCTACTCACAATTATTGTTCATTTATGAAAAATAATTTCATTTATTAACTAATTATTTTTATATTAAGGATACCTAATTGTTTCTCTTCCACAAGTTTTCACAGTATATTTACTAAAATTCTTAAAAATGATAGTTTCTGAAATTCTTTACATTCAATAACTTTACACAATGGATGCTCGTTAGGTGAAACATTTCGTAAAATAGAAAAATTAGGCGTATTAGATTATTAAAATTTTATTTTTATCAAACTACTTTTTCTTTATAAAAACATATTATTTAAAATGTATTTTATAAAAAACATGCAATATGAGATTCATATTTAAAACAGTACTTTCTTTCACTTTATTGAGGAAACATAAGGAAAAACAATCCTTTATATTTTTTGTGCTTAAAAACTACATTTTCAAAATATGTTTTTCCATTTTATTCAAAGTATAAAAACACTTTACTGCTTTTTTCGCTCAAATAATTACTTTTGTCCAGTAAGCCATTCAGCTGCTTGTTTTGCATGGGTTCTACATCATTTTGTTCTTGTCCGTAATCTGTGAGAAAACTCTTTTTCATTCTCATTCTTTATATTCTCAATAATTTCATTTTCTGATATTTCTTCCGCACATGTGTAAGTATCCAAAAAATCCTCGAAAGAAATTTCAAACAGCAAAGGGATTCCTGTTGGAGTTCATACATGAGTTGAAGTTCATTATCTTAGCTCATTAAGTAATTTGGTTTGGCAGTTACGATGTTTTCTTTCATAAAGCCTGCATGTTGAAATACTCCTGTTAATTCTTTCATTCAACATCATTCCAAGCATTAACTGACAAATCCATTGCTTCTAGAAGGATAATATCACGAGTTCCTGGCACTTTACTACGCCCAATAAAAATCTGAAAAGTGTCTGGCTCAAAAACATCATCATCAACAAGGCTGCAAACCTAAAAATTATTAACCTTATAAACTTTCTCCTTGAATTTAGGGACTCAATAATTCCAGAGGAATGGGAGGATAATGATGCCCGTGACGGTGATAGACTTCACCTGGAAGAAGATGAGCCGTAAAATCCGCATACTCCATCTCTCTCATGTCCTACATTTAGACATTTCCCTCTCCACCTGTAACATGTCGCCTGTTTTTCATCTCCTTGTATATAGTTCATTATTATTTGTTTGCTATTTTCTCACCATCATTCCAGCGCTCTCACTTAATTACTTAATCACAATTATTGTCACCTGTAGCAAATACTGGAACTTGTCTTCTGGTGGAATTCTCTCATCATCATCAATTTTGGAGAACTGACTCCAAAAACCAAGCCATTCTCGAGTCTCACCGAAAAATCGCTTTAGTTCTAACTTCGGGAGCTTGAATTGTTTCTTATTTGAGGTATCTTGAGAGACTTCCGTTTTCATAGTTACTTTACGGCATTTTTCAAAAGTTCAATATATCTATCACGATATTCTTCTGCTGTAATGAAATCTTCTTCATATAACCGTTCCGCATCTTTTGAAGTTAAAATTTCGTTTTCTACTTCTTGTTGAGAAACTTCTAATCTTTGAAATTTGTCTTCTAACTGCGCGGATAAAACCGAAATAACATTCTTATCTACTTCTGGTTTCAGGAATTCTTCTTGAATTTTATTCCCGCAGACTGTAAAGGATGCTCGAAGCCCTTTTCGTTTCTGTTTCAACAAATCCATTCTTCAATAAAACTTTAATTTCAATCTTCAGGCTTCACGTTGGGCGCCACTTATGTTACGTTTCGTTTTTATTTGAATAATTCCGAATTCGATTTCTCGATCATGTATAAAAATGGAATTCTTTTCAACGTAACATAATAAAATTATGGGCCGAAATATCTACGCGATATTTAAATTGAAGACAGAAATTATCAATAATGACTTTGAAAAACAGAAGTTCAAATATTTATTTTTTAACTAAATCAAAACATTGCTCGGCGAGTGCCGGATGCATACTGAAAAAAAAAGTTTTAGGTTACACAATGACGCAAGCAGTCACATGGGTGACGTCACTCGCTTCTCTGTCAATTGGTTGTTACATATCCTCCCACCTTTTGTTTCGGGAGAAAACAAAACCTAAATGAAAAAGAAAAAAGTTCGTTACAATTATAAGATTACAGATTTAGTTTTTTTAGGAATTTTCACTAATCGTCCAGTTCTGGTTGTTTTGGTCCTTATCATCACTGAGCAAAATTGTTCTTAGAAAATCACTGGAAATGTCATTTTCTGATACCGGTGACAAATCATTTCCTTCAGCATCTGAAAAGGAATCACTTCTCACATTTGATGTAGTTGGGACATCATCTTTATCAGTAGTTGCTGAAACCTCGAGGGGAAAAATCCTCTGTATAGGTCGCACTAAAACACCGGATTGTGTTTTCAATTTCACAGTTCTGACGATATCATCTTTGCCAGGAATCAACTGCATGGCTTTAGCAAGAGGCCAGTTCAAACGTTTTTTATTGTCGTCTCCGATTAACATGATTTCTCCAACTTGTATTTTTGGAGTTGAACACCTTCTGTTTAGACGCTGTATAAGTTGACCAAGGTATTCCTTTCGAAAGCGCAGCTTTAACTGCTCAGTTACTTTAGCCCGATGTTTAATTCTGATTCGAAAATGCTTGGCTTCAACTTCATCAATATCTGTGGTTACACTCTTTATCTTGGGATCGTTTAACATGATCATGGCTGGTGTTATAGGCTTTAGATCTTCAACGTCCTCTGAAAGATATGTGAGTGGACGTGCATTTATAACAGTTTCACAATCTGAGAGTACTGTAAGTAATTCTTCATATGTAAAAACAGCCTTTTCGAGGGTACTTTTAAGAAGATCTTTAACCACTCTAATCAGTTTTTCCCAAAAACCACCCCATCAACTCGCGGTTGGAGGGTTGAATTTCCAAGAAATACGTTGGAGGGCTGTTTTGATCAAATGACCTAATCTTACTCCAATGGCACAGGATAATAACTCTAATCTTGGGATGGTGATGGGTTTTAAAGGAGCTACTCGTGGTTTAGCTCTTAAAAGACAAACTTATACTTCATTGGAAGTGATAGCTCTAAGGAAAACACAAGCGGCATAAGCTACTTTGATAGCATCCATGAATACATGCATTTGTTGGTTGGTTGGTTGGTTGGGTTTTATGGCGCAAGGTCCAAAGATGGACATGCTGCGCCAAGAATAAATTTTTCGAAAAATATACTTTATATTATTTACTTTTTTTATTTTATTTATAAATATGTATTTCCTTTGAAAACCCAAGCAACATTAAAATTTTAAAAAACAAAAATTAGTGTAGAAATTATTTTAAAATCCATATATAATAGAACATAAAAAATCAAATATATATAAATTTTAAAATGTATAAATATAAATTTAGTAATTATATAAAATTTAAAAAACCTATTGCTCTTAAATAAGCAAATAGGTTTCTGTGGGGTGGTTCCCCCAGCAAATCAAACATAGTTAAAAGGTTTGTTTTAAAAAATTTAAAACGGTAGACGTTAAAAGTAGAGCATGAGATTAAAATATGATAAACAGAAAATGGTTCATCACACGCCTCACACCATGGATTTAAATCACTTAAAAACAAATGTTTGTGTGTGAAACGTGTGTGTCCGATACGAAGGCGAGTCAATCTAACATCAGCACTTCGTAACGGTAAAACTGATAATGAGGTGAGGGATGGGTAAATGGTATGTAATTTGTTGACGACCTGTAAGTTCCATGATTCCTGCCAAAGACCATATATAAAACTTTTAATAGCCTTTCTCACATCTGAGAGAGGAACGGATGGTAATATTGGATCTGATGCAGCCTTTGCAGCTGCATCTGCTCTCTCATTTCCTTCAAGACCCATGTGGCTTGGTATCCAACAAAATACAATTTCTTTTCCCTTGCCAGCAAGGGAATCCAATGCTTTAAAAATTCTCGACACAACAGGATGACAGATAACACTATTGTTTTTCAAGGCTTCAATAATACTCATGCTGTCAGTATATATACAATATTGATGATAGTCGTCTGTATTCACAAGCTGAAGCGCGTAGTAAATGGCGGTTGCTTCAGCAGTAAAGATGGAGCAGGATGGATGTAGGCTGTAATTAAAATCTGTATTATTGGTAAAAATTCCACAGCCCACATGTCCTGCTGTTTTAGAACCATCTGTGAATACAGGTTTATATGATTGATACTGACAGCGATGAGAAAAGTATAGCTGTTGAAAAACAATAGGTGTTGTGTCGGATTTTTTGAACTGAGCAAAGGTATTTATAAAGGTATTTGTTGGTTCATACCAAGGTGGATAGAGAAATTGATCAATTGACTCTATCCGAACATCACATAGGTCTGTGAGCCAGAGATGTGATTTGGCTCTTGTGAGAAAAGGTTGGATGCTCAATGGTCGAGCATCATAAAGTCTTTTTAAAGAGGCATTAGGAACCACAGAACGTAATGGATGATCAAGGGTCGACATGATCTTAGTATAATAATTGAGAGACTGCTGCATTCGTCGCAGGTCTAAAGGCAATTGTAGGCATATTGCATAAAGACTCTGGACGGGTGATGTGCGGAATGCGCCTGAACATATTCTCAGAGCAGAATGATGGACGGTGTCCAGTCTGCGTAAAACAGAAGACCTAGCAGATCCGTAAACAACACAACCGTAGTCTATACGGGATAAAATAAGTGATTGGTAAACTCGGAGGAGTGACGTGCGATCAGCACCCCAAGATGTGTTTGAAAGCACCTTGAGGATATTGAGCGATCGCTCGCACTTCTTCCGCAGATATAATATATGCGGAAGAAAGGTTAGTTTACGGTCAAATATCACTCCGAGGAATTTTACCTCATTGACTACTGGTATAGGTGTGTTGTTTATACAAATGACGGGATCATTGTGGAGGCTAGTCTTCTTGCAGAAATGGACACAATTGCTCTTGCTAGGAGATAGTGTATGGCCATTCTCAGCACACCATGCAGCAATTTTATTAACAGATGTTTGTAATTGTCTCTCAATTAAATTCATGTTAGACCCTTCACAAGATATTTGCAGGTCATCAACATACAGAGTACCATGCACAGGAGGTGAAAGTTGATGAAGTATGGTACTGATATGAATATTAAAAAGTGTGACACTTAAAATACTTCCCTGAGGAACACCTTCAGGTTGGTTAAAAGTATTGGACAAAAACGTACCAATACGAACTTTAAAACCACGGGAGCGTAAAAAGTTTTGTATAAATATCGGCAAATTACCCCTAAAGCCAAAATCATACATCCTACGGAGAATTCCATAACGCCACGTACGATCATATGCCTTCTCGATGTCAAAGAAAATGGAAACCAGATGGTTCCTCCGCACAAAAGAGTTGCGGATTTGGGTTTCCAGGAATGTAATATTATCAAGAGTGGATCTTCCTTTACGGAAGCCACTCTGATTGATATGGATACATTTGTTTCCTTCTAAGACATATACGAGACGGGCATTGACCATACGTTCGAGAGTCTTACACAAGCAACTCGTCAGAGCAATTGGTCGATAATTTGAAGGAACAGAAGGATCCTTACTAGCCTTAAGGATCGGAATCACTATTGCTTCGCTCCAAAGTGATGGAAATTTATTTTCAGTCCAGATCCTATTGAACAGGTAAAGTAAGTTCAACAGGGAGTCTGGACTTAAATGGCGAAGCATTTGATAGCTGATTCCATCTGGTCCTGGGCTAGTATCATGGGCCTGCTGTAATGCTCTCTTCAATTCCAACATCCGAAATTCACAGTTGTAAGGCAAAGCTTGTCGATGGTTGAAACGAATTGGTGTTCGCTCAGCACGACTCTTTGTCCTTAAGAACGAAGGACTATAAGAGTCGTTGCTTGAGACGTTAGCAAAGGTTTCACCAAGGACGTTAGCGATGTCCTTAGGAGAAGAGTATATAGCAGCTCCGGATTTCAAAATAGGAATGGAAAATTCTCTATATATTCCATTGGCTGCTTTCACTCTTCTCCACAACTGTTTACTGGATGTGGAAGAAGTAATTGAGGATACATAGCGAGACCAGGATTCCTTCTGACTTCGACGACGTGCTCTGCGAGCTAATGCTTTTGCTCTCTTGAAGGCGATAAGATTCTCCGTTGTGGGGTACCTCCGAAATAACCCCCATAACTTCCTTTGTTTTCTATAAGTTTGTTTGCATTCATTATTCCACCATGGTTTGCAACGCCGGTGTGGTATAGGGGAACTCTTTGGTATTGATGCATCTGCTGCATTCTTAATTGTTTGTGTGACTTCAAAAACGGCAATATCAATGTCTTCGATCGAAACCATTGCATCATCAATAACTGCCAATTGTGTAAATAACGTCCAATCTGCCCGACTGTACACGTAAGTAGGTAGGCGTTGTCCTACACTACTACCTCCAGTCTGGGAGATGACGAGAGGAAAATGATCGCTATTGTGCAGATCATTTCCTACAATTAAATTTAACAATGGCAGAAGAGATGGAGAACAAATGGCCAGATCGAGAGAATGAAATGTTCTTGTGGGTACATGGAAATAAGTCTTCTCGTCGGTATTAAGCAGACAGAGACTGTTATCTGAAATAAACCGCTCTATCTGCCGACCGCGAGAATTAGTATCATCATTTCCCCACAAAGAACTATGGCCGTTAAAGTCACCTAACACCAGAAATGGTGTTGGCAGCTGATCTACTAATGCATCGAGTTCCTCTTGGCGGATGACATCGTGTGGTGGCAAATATAAACTACAGACTGTCAACAAGCATGAAGTATGAATTCTTATAGCAACAGCCTGTAGAGTAGTATTCAATGGATGGGCAGTGCTGGGAAAAGTATTAGATGTTAATATACAAACACCTCCAGACACTGCACCATCTACACCACAGTCCTTTCTAAAGCTTTTAAACCCACGCATGGAAAAGTTATTGCTAGACTTCAGGAATGTTTCCTGAAGTGCAACACATGCGGGGTTGTAGGCTGAAATTATAGACTTGATGTCATCATGATGAGAACGCAAACCATGGCAGTTCCAAGAAACAAAGGAAGTTATTGTTTAATTTGAAAAGCTCCTTTCCCGGAGCTGGAAGGCATGTCATCTGACATCTCCTCGAGTGACAGATCTTCGTCAGAGGGATGTAGAGACACAGCGTCAGCTTCAAGGGATAAGGCTTTACGGGTGGATATGGAGGGTCTAAAATTGCCCTCCTTTGCAGATTTAAGTTTTAATGCCTTTAGGGCTTTAGATTTAGCCATCGGAGCTTTCTTACGGAGAGTATTTGCGGATGTTGTTTTTGACTTTTTCTCAGATGTATGGGGTAATTTGACTATTGGAAGTGAAAGAGCATCCGTTTGGGTACTAGCCGTTCTGGTGACCTTGGCGGCGACAGATGCATAGCTAACTCCTGCTTGAGGTGTACGTGCTGTGACTGCACGTCTTGCCTCAGGGTATGAACAATTATTTTTAACTTTAGTGGTTGTGATCTCTTTTTCCAGTATCCAGATAGGACAACTTCTAGCGTAGGAGGGGTGGTCACCTTTACAGTTGACACACCTCTCCTTTGCAGTACAAGACGAGCTGTCGTGGCCAACTGCTGCGCAGCGAGCGCAAGTCAGTTTGCCCCGGCAAGCCGCTTTGGAGTGTCCAAATCTCTGGCACTGGAAACAACGCAAAGGATTTGGAATGAACGGCCTAACGGATAGATGCATGTACGCAGCTTTAATATGCTGCGGTAGGTCTGGCGTCGCAAATGTCAGTACGAGATGCTTAGTATTAATAAACTGCCCATCTCGTCTGATAGTGATGCGTTTTACAGCACAGACCTTTTGATCTATGAGATTTTCTAAGATCTCGTCCGTTGGCGTATTTAGCAAATCCTTGGCGGATACCACACCACGTGAGATGTTAAGGTTCATATGAGGTTGGACGGACACCTCAAGGTTAGCTAGCGTATTCATGTTGCTAATCAGAGCTGCTTGTGCATCTGAAGCAACTTCAACCATCAAATCACCAGAACGAAGTTTCCGAATGCTCTTCACTTCGCCGATACTGCCACTGATACCTTTTTGGATTAGGAAAGGGGATACATTATCAAAGGTACCCTCCTTCCTTTTCACAATGTAAAATCTTGCCTTTATTAGCTTAAAAGTATGCTCCCGTGGGAGGGATGAGAATAGTTGTGTTTCCATATTTGAGATGGAATATTCGGGACCTGACGGCACCACCCACCACCGAGTCCAACAAGGGGATGCAGACCAGCTGCACCAGTGCTAGCCAGGTCCTATACGCTCACAGTACATCCCTGAAGTGGCCTCCACCCTTAACGAGTCACCCAGTAGATGTACCGATCGCTTGATCCATAAAGCCGATTGATGTGTTGAGGACCACAACACACCTCCCGTTTACCTGAAGCAGAGGCCAAAGCAATGTGTTGGTCTCTGGAGGCCTCAATTACCAGGATCCTCCTTTCCAGGGACACGGGTCTCCACGCACGGCAAACACGTGGGTGATTTAGTCCCCAAGAGTAGCTACTAGCAACAGAGCGGCGAAAGCTACTCAAGGGGAGCCCTCAACCTCTTGCGAGGCAACCACACTGAGGGAGAAGAGGAAGAAAAAGCAGAAGAGTAGAAGAGAGAAGGAAAAAAAGAAAGAGGACAGATCACTAGGGTACCTCGGGATTGTGACACCCGTGTTTACCTAAAGAAGGTAAACCCCCTGAGGGGTACATGCATTTGTGTCGAATCATTAATTTCTGCATTACGGGCTATTTCAACATTATTTAGTAAATGTAGATCATTAATCCATCTTTTAAAGCTATTCTGATCTTCGGTGGGTAAAGGAGGGTCCCAGGATAGTTTTAATTTCCACATGTCTTGCAATTTAATTTTTATAGGTAAAATTGCCGCTGACAATAAACCAATGGGATCAAAAATCTTATGAATCGTAGCCAAAATTACTCTCTTAGTTATTTTCCCACCTACTTCTAAAACAAAAGGATCAACCTTTATATCACAGTTACATTTCAAAGTATCACGGTCCAAATTCCATAAAATTCCCAAAACATTGGTGGTGCCAGAACTTTTCGTAATGCATTTACGCTTGACATTGCTCTCCCACCCTCGCAAGTTGAAACATCCACGTGAAAGTCCTTCTATAGCTGTTAAAATAAAATGCTCTTGTTCTTTGATATTGAAAACACCAGAAAGGCAATTGTCTACGTAAAATGATTTTCTTAATTTTTCAATTATTTCGTTGTTTTCTACAAAGGTGTTGTTAAGCAAATGGGAGATGGATGCTGCTAAGAGAAAAGGGCTGGAAGTAACCCCAAAAACTACTCTACAGTGTCTATAAATGACCATTTCATCTTCGCACGGATAAAAAAAGCGTAAAAAGTCTCTTTACCTTGGAGCAATAGACAATTGCAAAAAAGCCTTTTCGATATCTGCAGACAGGCCAATGGGATATGAACGAAATCGGTCAATCAGGTCTGGGATTAATTCAATGAGATTTGGCCCTTTATATAAAAGTTCATTCAAGGACGGCTTGCCACTAGAGGCATCAAAGACTGGTCTTAATTTTGTAGTAGTGCTTTCGTTTTTGACTATAGGTCTATGTGGTAAATAGTGACAAAGCCTGTCGCTTATAATTTCATTTTGGGGTAACCTTTCAATTATATCAAGACACTCCCATTCCTTAAACACCATTTCGTAATCCTTAGTTAATTTTTTATCTTTAGATCGTTTACACATTTTTTGGTGTCTATTCCAAGTTAGTTCCTTGTTATCGGGCAAACTTGAAGTATCTGTTTTAAAAGGCAAACCTAACTGGTATCTACCAGAAGGGAGTATTTCCAAACCCTCTTGAAAATATTTTAATAACTCAGAGTGTACAATATTTATGTTTCTGTTTTCAGAAGGATCTAATATACCAAGATTTTCTAGATTCCAAAATTCACTAACAGATAAATTATTAGCATGCAAAGATAAAGCACATAAAACAGAGTCATTATTTACATCATAATTATCATTATGATGTAATTATTATTAATTTCTGCTTTCCAATAACAGTATACCCCAACCGGGTTTCAATAGCAGCTAGACTTGATTCTAACTTCACAGAATGACCAGTTAACAACATTCCTGTCACATCGGATCCAATCAAAAGATTTATATCATAATTAGGGATTTCGAAATCACTCAATATAATCCCTTTTTCTTTCAGTTCATGTATAGTCATCATATCAGTCAGTTTAGGAACAAAACCACAAATTTTGTTTTCAGATAAAACCTCAATTTTACAAGAAAAATCATTTTTCAAACTAGCAATTTTCACATCGTATACTTCATGAGAACAGGGTTTCGTTTCTTGACCACCAAAAAGTCCATGTATTAAAGATAATGACTTTTTGGGTTTTAACTTTAATTGTTTAACTATTCCTGAACTGAGGTAAGAACGATGGTTTCCTGTGTCCAAGACTGCTCTTACTAAACACTGTTTCTTTTGATTCATAACTTTAACAACAAGAGTCATTAAATAAACATTTTCTACTCTAGAATTATTTGACAATACAGTTGTAGATAGAGTTTCGTTTTTACTGGCAAAACTGTTCTCCTTATCTGAATAACACATAAGAGTACAGTGATTTTTATTACAATGAAAACACTTCACCTTAGCCCTGCAATTTTTAGAGGTATGTCCTGTTCTCAAACAGGAGTAACAGGCCCCTTTCTGACTAAGAATTTTAATCTTTTGATCAAAATGCATTTTTCTAGCAGCAAAACAATCTTGGCTGGGGTGTTCCTTATTGCAAAAAAGACAATCAAAATTCCTCTTACCTTGATTTTCTGCTTCGGATGTACTTACAAGGGCTGCAGCTGTAGTAATATTCCCTTCACGGGATTCCTTGTGTTTGTCGATTCGGGGAGCTCCAAACCCGGTACGGGCGAGCACAACCATTTCTTGTCCTTGAACTTCTTGTCTCAGAAAAGACATCAAATTTTCTAACGAACGTACTCCTCCGTCAAGTGTACTTCTGTTTCTTTCCCAAGCTATTAGGACACTCTCAGGCAAGCACGATTCCACAAGGGGAGTTAAAAAGTCCCCGTACTTTTCTTGGGTTCTTCCTAAGCTGTCCAGCGCGCGCAGTTTTGATTCCAGTTCATCGTAAAGAACAGCTAAATCCGTTTTAGTTCGGTTTGAGGAGACATTTCTCATTACCATAGTTAACAAGTCTCTGACGTAAACTTGAACTAGTAGATCACTCCGCCCGAAGCGATCCTGTAACTGTTCTATGACTTTGGGATAGTTATCCGCTGTTGGCGGGAAGCTTTCTACTAATCTTGCTGCTTTCGATTCTGGCACTATTGCCTGTAGCAAATACTGGAACTTGTCTTCTGGTGGAATTCTCTCATCATCATCAATTTTGGAGAACTGACTCCAAAACCAAGCCATTCTCGAGTCTCACCGGAAAATCGCTTTAGTTCTAACTTCGGGAGCTTGAATTGTTTCTTATTTGAGGTATCTTGAGAGACTTCCGTTTTCATAGTTACTTTACGGCATTTTTCAAAAAGTTCAATATATCTATCACGATATTCTTCTGCTGTAATGAAATCTTCTTCATATAACCGTTCCGCATCTTTTGAAGTTAAAATTTCGCTTTCTACTTCTTGTTGAGAAACTTCTAATCTTTGAAATTTGTCTTCTAACTGCGCGGATAAAACCGAAATAACATTCTTATCTACTTCTGGTTTCAGGAATTCTTCTTGAATTTTATTCCCGCAGACTGTAAAGGATGCTCGAAGCCCTTTTCGTTTCTGTTTCAACAAATCCATTCTTCAGTAAAACTTTAATTTCAATCTTCGTGCCCCACGTTGGGCGCCACTTATGTTACGTTTCGTTTTTATTTGAATAATTCCGAATTCGATTTCTCGATCATGTATAAAAATGAAATTCTTTTCAACGTAACATAATAAAATTATGGGCCGAAATATCTACGCGATATTTAAATTGAAGACAGAAATTATCAATAATGACTTTGAAAAACAGAAGTTCAAATATTTATTTTTTAACTAAATCAAAACATTGCTCGGCGAGTGCCGGATGCATACTGAAAAAAAAGAAGTTTTAGGTTACACAATGACGCAAGCAGTCACATGGGTGACGTCACTCGCTTCTCTGTCAATTGGTTGTTACACCTTTCATGGTTATCTACAGGGACTCTGCTGGTGTTTACTTTACTTTACATTGCCGTTCCAACTTCATGCCAATAATCCCTCTTTGCAATAATACCCTGCGATATTTTCTCTCAAAACTTCTGATTATGCCCATGGATCAAAATGATGTATAATCAGTATATCAGCAGCTTTTAGGAGCAACTATCGTCAATCAGGAGTTGCATTAGGAGAAAGGAAATCTACACGAATCAATTATTCAAGACCCTAGACTTCAAAGCGAGCTGTGCTGTTATCCGCATTCGGAAGAACTAAACGATTTTCCAATAAAAACGTAGAAATAAGTCCCTCGGCCAATTTTCATAAAAGCTCTCAATCATCCTAGCTTTAGTTTTAGCATAATGTATTGCAGGTAGTTTATGAAAGTTTTTGAAATATTAAAACATTAAGCATTTTCAAATGAAAAGCAGAAGTTTTCGTGTTTCATTCAAGTTGACTACTCTTCACTTTTTTTTAAACTCCATTACAGTTGAAGCTTTTAAAGCTAGGTGTCATTCACAAAGGAAAGTTAAAATTATCATTGTGCTTATGGTGTCAGAATAGAGACTAGTCAGTAATTCGTAAAAACGTGCATGTTCGTAAAGTAGCGGTTCGCAAAAAAACAAGTGTCTATTGTTCTCAAATTATGAATCTTTGCTTGCTTTATTTTAAGACTTCTTGATTTTACAATGAATATTTTACATTACTTATGAAATTGTTTGTAATATGCTTTAAAGGTAACGAATTAACTGTCACTAATATATAAAAACGTGCTTTTATATCTTTTTAATGCGCAGTATATGGATAACTTATAATTAAAAGCTGAAATTGATTTTTCATTTTTTGTGATTTTTAGCATTTTATTTATTTATTTATTTTCGGAGTAAATTGTGATACTTAAGAAACAATTTTTTAATTTTATAAAATAGTATGTAAAAAAATGTATTTATCATAGTCCTTGCAGATAACGTGCATAAAATGAATTTAAGCTATTAACAATATACTTAACAACAGTATTAGGTTTCATTCGTGAATAATCAATCCTCTTTTACAGCTCCTTTTAAATCATTAGCACATTGACGCTTTTTATTTACTAAGAAAATTCACTAAATATTTTCTGAGATAAATCTTCATTTATAAAGCACTTTACTTTAAAGATTATTTATTTTATTAATTGTATTCATTTTATACACTCCATCAAAAAGTAACAATTTTTATTTAACAGACTACATTCTGAGAAAAACTTTCACATAATATCCGAAAAATATCGAAAGTAAATACAAGAGAATAATTCTCTTTTATGAAATTCATTAGTAAATTATATTTTTAAGTCAATGTTATATTGTAATATAATATTAAGCTATAAACATTTTGAAAAATTTATAATTATGCAGAGCGATATACAAAGTACATATTTAATGCAAATGCAGAGTTATTTTTCGTTGGGTTGACGCTTTTCTTTTATCGCGTTATATGTCTGACGTAGTTTGGAACCGAATGAATGAAAATTCCGCCTTCAAAGTTCTACCACAATATACGATGCTAAAATTTGTGCCCTTTTCATGTTTATAATTTGGACAACAATACATTTATCATTCTCTTATAATTAGCTCTATCTCTCGTTCATTATGATTGATCAAATTATTATTTATCTCATAACACCCAAAAATTTATTCTAGATATTTAACAAAATGTTTAAAATACAAAGTTTTAAAATATCTTTGATTAGATAATGTAATTAGAAGCTATAGATTTCGGTTAAGTATACATTTCTCTTAAAAATATAATCTTTTACAAGTGATTTAAAGTCAATAACACAAAAAATTGCGCTGTTGACAGTTCATAGTCGGTTAATTGATACCTAAAAGTTGTGAAATCATTTTCCAAATGAAAGGATTCACTATATTATTTACTTGTATACTTGTATTTACTTGTATTATGTCGTGGTAGCCTAGTGGTTAGAGTATCGGCCTTTCATCCGGAAGGGTGGGGTTCGATTCCCAATGCCGCCAAAGACCCACCGAGTACATGCAATATAGGTGCTCGTAAAATCTGTGGAATCGAAAGTCCTGTGGTCGGTCGTTGAGCAGTTACTATGGGTGCAATGGTCTGGAGAAATTTACTACGTTCTCCTGATTACGTTCTCCTACTTACGGAACACGTTCTCCTGATCTGTCACCAATTGAGAACGTGTGGTCAATGGTTGCCGAGCGATTGGCACGCCATCACTCACCATCCACTACTGTCGATGAACTGTGGCATAGTATTGAAGCTGCATGGACTGAGATTCCCGTACATGCCATACAATCTCTGTTTGACTCCATGCCTAGGCGGATAAATGCTGTTATTGCAGCCAGAGGTGGCTGCTCTGGGTATTGATTTCTCAAGATCTATACATCCTAATTTCCTGTAAATCTAATCACTTGTTCTTTCCCCTATAATGTATGTGTCCAATAAATATCGTTCTGTTATTTGCATTCCTTCTTGGTGTAGCAATTTTAATGGCCAATAGTGTGTGTGTATATATATATATATATATATATATATATATATATATATATATATATATATATATATATATATATATATATATATATATATATATATA
>JAJQOW010001238.1:0-57458 GCA_037975125.1 Latrodectus hesperus
GTTCTCCTGATCTGTCACCAATTGAGAACGTGTGGTCAATGGTTACCAAGCGATTGGCACGCCATCACTCACCATCCACTACTGTCGATAAACTGTGGCATAGTGTTGAAGCTGCATGGACTGAGATCCCCGTACATGCCATACAATCTCTGTTTGACTCCATGCCTAAGCGGATAAATGCTGTTATTGCAGCCAGAGGTGGCTGCTCTGGGTACTGATTTCTCAAGATCTATACATCCTAATTTCCTGTAAATCTAATCACTTATTCTTTCCACTATAATGTATGTGCCCAATAAATATAGTTCTGTTATTTGCATTCCTTCTTGGTGTAGCAATTTTAATGGCCAGTAGTGTATTTAGAATAAATAATTTTCATAACTTTGAAAACTTTTACAAACGGAATAAATTATAATTAAGATTTACTTTTTTATTATTGATAAAAAAACATGAATAAATTTTTTTCCATCGCCGATGACACTCAAGCATTGGACAGTGAACTTCGCCTTGTTTGCTGCAACTCGAAAAATGCGATTTGAAGGCAAGCAGCAAATTTGTCGACATGTCGGATTTAAGACGCCGTCTCAATATAATATCGTAATTAATTATGTGTGACGTAGATGAAACGTTATCGGATGTAATGGATATTTTAAACGAATAAGAATTGTAATAAAGTAATATTAGTAGTAATATGACAGAAACAGTTTTGGAGCTTTATGCTCGTAGGCTTATAGCTGGCATTGAGTAAGATTGAGTTTTTTCACAAAACTCGTCAAAAATTTAGAACACACCAACAAGAGTCTTAATAAAGTGATTTAGCTATAATCTCATCTGGAATGAATGAAACAACCACTTTATGTGGTTAGTAATTATAACTATTCCTGACAAAAGAGGGATTTTTAATCTCCATAATTAGTCGGAACTTGAGAAATATTTGGCTGTACTTAACAATCCAACATTTTTTTTAATATTTTCCATTGGAATAAAGATTTATTCTCAATTGGAATGTATAAGACACTTCATGCGAAAATCATGAAAATAAAATCTTTATTTTAAAATCTTATCAGCTGACAAAGATGTTAACACATTCATTAAACACACATAAAATCTGAAAATTGTATAAATCCATTACAAGCACCCTATTTTAATTGTTACAATAAACAAGCTTAAAAAGGAAATATTTTTTCTTTCTTAAGACGGAGTTAAGTATTTATTCATGTAAGAAGAAATGTAAAGCTTTAAAGTAGTGTTTTAGTTTTTTTTAAAAAGCTTACAAGAGTAATATATAAATCTCTTGGTTTCAAGTCATTCGCAGATATAATCATCACATTTTATTTACTTAAAAAAATCAAAACAGCTGATTGTATAAACTTTTGGGGACAATACTCTTCCCCTGAATTTTACATAATATCCAGAATTGTAAACTGAGAGAAGGAACCATTTCTGATTGCAGTCAATAAATTAAAGAAATGTAAGTCGACAACTTCATAGTATTTGGACCTACTGAAATTCTTTCAGCTATTCCCTAAATTTTATGGCACTGAGCAAGCAGCCGAATAATTAATGGTTGACCTTCAGTTTAGCAGTTCGTTGGTATAATTTCCAATCTGGCATTGATATTTGTAGTAGTTCGGAATTCACAATAAACTATTTTGGTTTAATTAGTCCTAATATGGAGGGGGAAAAAACTGTTGAATGATAAATAGAATGTAAATTTTAGTCCAAGCGCAAACTACAGGAGAATTCCTCGTGAATTCACGTAGAAGAAACAATGGCGTCATGTCATGTAACATCGGCACAGGTGCCGTATAATCCGATTCCAAATTCTGAATTTTTTGGCGATGAAGAAATGTTGCCAATATGACGTATCGTGACGTGCGCAATGACATAAATACTAGGGTTACCAAAATAAAATTTTCTGCATGATTCTTATAGGTTTCCGTATGTATGACGAAATAAAAACGAGGTTGCCAGATACATAAGAAAATCCGCCAAAAAGTCACCAATCTCAAAATTTGGTAACCTGAATTATATGGCACCTGGGCCGTAACGTGATTATTCTGTTAAAAAACTGAAACTATTTACACATTTTGAATTTTTATTTACATTTTGACTGATGGGCAATATCAAATTTGTAAAATTATGACCACTTATTCATCGAGACATCTGATATATATATATATATATATATATATATATATATATTATCAAATATGCACAGGTTTTATTAAATAATCATAGTTTTCAATATTTTCAAAAAAATTATCTGTAAAATCTTATGTATAATCTTCTGTATAATCTTTCAAAAATATTCTGTAAATATGTAATTTCTTTATATTTTTTTACATTTTGATAATTTTTTTGAAAATATTGAAAACTATCATTATTTAATAAAACCTGTGCATATTTGATAATCTAAATTTATTCACTCATTGAATTACATCATTGCTTCGAATGTATTATAAAAATAAATATTTGAAATAGTTTTTTTACAATAAGTATAAAGATTAAAAAAAAAAATAACTATAAGTTTTTAAATAAATGGCTAGCAAATTATCAACACAATTCAAATAGTAGTAAAATATTTTACATGTAAATCATTTTATGAAAAACAAAAAAACTATAATAATGTATTCCTGAATCTTTAAAAAACTAATTCTGCAATGATAATTTTTCTTATTATATATATATATATATATATATATATATATATATATATATATATATATATATATATATATATATATATATATATATATATATATATATATATATATATATATATATATATTAGGTCCTGCTGCTTCATTATCAGAAATAATGACAGATGAAGTTTAAATTATTTAATAATGGTTTTGAAGTAACACAAGAAAATACTATATACAAATGAATATCAAATAATAATCTAATATCATTTTAGTGAATAATTCAAAGTTGATGTCCAAAATCAGTTGATACTTCTTCATCTCGGTTCTCGTCCTGCCTTTCTGTGTCCGGCAGCGAACTTGATGTGAATGGTCCTCTAGTGGCGCTTTCAATCCCACAATCAGTCATCCTGACAATAGCTGACTTCAGCATTCATCTAAAATCAGAACTTCCTGAAATTAAAAAAAAGAATAGGAGCAGTGACATGTTCAAGAAAAAATATTGTGAAACAGCGTTTTCAATTCTCGTCTAAATCATCGTCATTGTTCCTCGAATCTGAGACTCCATCGTATAGGACTCCTTCATCTTCATCTGGTTAGAGAATCGATGGCGGCATCTTTTCTCTCGACATTGGCCATCTTCAAAAGGAAACGTCGTGAACACATCTCAGTTATTAATTTTTTTAAATAAAAAAAGGAAAAAGAAAGTCTGAAATTAAAAAGTAGCAATTCAGTGGGTAAAAAAGTCAAAATCGGGAGTTGGTCGTCATCGGTGTCTTCTTTTCCTCCTTCAACACATTTTAAGTTACATCGGGCCTAGGCTTCATACTCAGCACAACTACTGGTAATCAGGGAAATTAGGTAAAACCAATTTTTTAAACATCATGTGTCACTGCTTTTAACTTTTATAGTTTTTTTGTGGGGCCTTAGTGCTTGGGTATTAACTTGAGACATGGACCTTGTTGTATACGCTTAATAGCAACGATATCATTTAATTTGAATTTTCTTGCTAGTTTTCTTTTAAATTAGAGGTTTTACGATTTTCATTTTGAACTTTTAAAATTTGTTTCTTAGCATCTTTTCTAAGGTTATCGTAATTATTAATGAAATCTGTTCGCATTACCCCATGAATACACAAACGAATGGTTTCTTCCCGTTTACATTGATGTCAAAAAAATAACTGTTGTATTTAATTTATTATAAATATATTTTTTATTATAAAAAATATATTTATAATAAATTAAATACAACAGTTATTAAGAATAAGGAGAAAAATGTGTTTTCGTATATTGCGCTGATATGGTATGTGTTACTTCTGATTCCCGCTTACATTAATGTCAAAATTCCCTAATATCTTAAGAAATTCCTCATGCATACACAAACGAAAGGTTTTTTCAGTAGAATAAAACATTGTAAGACTAACTGTTGCAATTATTTTATTATAATAAATATTTTTTAGGATAAAATGTGTTTTCTTATAGTGCGTTTATATGGTATATGTGACTTCTGATTCCCGCTTACATTGATGTCAAAATTCCCTAATATCTTAAGAAATACCCCATGTATACACAAAGGAATGGTTTCCATCAGTAGCATATAACATTGCAAGACTAACTGTCGTATGCAATTTATTATAAAAAATATATTTTAGGAGAAACATGTGCTTACGTATAGTGCGTTTATATGGTATATGTGACATCTGATTCCCGCTTACATTGATGTCAAAATTCCCTAATATCTTAAGAAATACCCCATGTATACACAAAGGAATGGTTTCCATCAGTAGCATATAACATTGCAAGACTAACTGTTGTATGCAATTTATTATAAAAAATATATTTTAGGAGAAACATGTGCTTACGCTTATATGGTATGTGTGACTTCTCATACCCGCTTACATTGATCTCAAAATTCCCTAATATCTTAAGAAATACCCCATGTATACACAAAGAGATGGTTTCTATCAGTATCATATAACATTGGAAGACTACCTGTTGTATTTATTGTATTATAAAAATATATTTTAGGAGAAAATGTGTTTTCTTATAGTGCGCTTATATGGTATTTGTGACACCTGATTCCCTCTTACATTGATGTCCAAATTCCCTAAAATCTTAAGAAATACCCCATGTATACACAAAAAAATGGTTTCATTCAGTAATAAGTAACATTGCAAGAGTAACTGTTGTATTCATTTTATTATAAGAAATATAGTTTAGAAGAAAATGTGTTTTCTTATTGTGTGCTTATATGGTATGTATGACTACTGATTGCCGTTTAGATTTATGTCAAAATTCCTTAATATTTTAAGAAACACCCTACGTATACACAAACGAATGGTTTCTTTCAGTAATAAAAACATTTTTTATAAGAAAATGTGTTTTCTTATACTTCGCTTATATGGTATGTATGACTACTAATTCTCGCTTACAATGATGTCAAAATTCCATAATATCTTAAGAAATATCCCATGTATACACAAAGGAATGGTTTCTATCAGTAGCATATAAGATTGAAAGACAATCTGTCGTATTTAAATTATTATAAAAAATATACTTTAGGAGAAATATGTGTCTTCGTATGGTGCGCTTATTTGGTATTTGTGACTTCTGATTCCCGCTTACATTGATGTCAAAATTGCCTAATATCTTAAGAAATTCCCCATGTATACACTAACGAAAGGTTTTTTTCAGTAGCATATAACATTGTAAGACTAACTTTTGTATTTGTTTTATTATAAAAAATAATTTTTAGGAGAAAATGTGTTTTCTTATAGTGCGCTTATATGGTATGTGTAACTTCTGATTCCCGCTTACATTAATGACAAAATTCCCTAATATCTTAAGAAATACACAAAGGGATGGTTTCTATCAGTATCATATAACATTGGAAGACTAACTGTTGTATTTAATTTATTATGAAAAATATATTTTTGGAGAAAAATGTGTTTTCGTACAGTGCGCTTATATGGTATTTGTGACATCTGATTCCCGCTTACATTGATGTCAAAATTCAATAATATCTTAAGAAATACCCCATATATACACAAAAAATGGTTTCATTCAGTAACAAGTAACATTGCAAGTGTAACTGTTGTATTTATATTATTATAAAACTATATTTTAGAAGAAAATGTGTTTTCTTATAGTGTGCTTAAATATAATGTATGACTACTGATTGCCGTTTAGATTTATGTCAAAATTCCCTAATTACCTTGAGAAATACCCCATGTATACACAAACGAATGGTTTCTTTCATTATCATATATTATTAGAAGATTAAGTGTTGTATTTATTTTATAATAAAAAATATTTTTTAGGAGAAAATGTGTTTTCTTATAGTTAACTTATATGGTATTTGTGACATCTGATTCCCTCTTACATTGATGTCAAAATTCCTTATTTATCTTAAGAAATACCCCATGTATAAACAAAGGAATGGTTTTTATCAGTTGCTTATAACATTGCAAGATTAACTGTTGTATTTATTTTATTATAAAAAATAGACTTAAGGAGAAATATGTGTTTTCGTATGGTGTGCTTATATGGTATATGTGACTTCTGATTCCCGCTTACATTGATGTCAAAATTCACTAATATCTTAAGAAATACTCCATGTATACACAAAGCAATGGTTTCATTCAGTAATAAGTAACATTGCAAAAGTAACTGTTGTATTCATTTTATTTTTATTGTAGTTTAGAAGAAAATTTGTTTTCTTAAAGTGTGCTTGGTATGTATAACTACTGATTCCCGCTTAGATTTATGTCAAAATTCCCTAATATTTCAAGAAATACCCTATGTATTCACAAACGAATGGTTTATTTCAGTAGCATGTAGCATTAAAAGACTAAAAATTGTATTTAATTAATTATAAAAAATAAACTTTAGGAGAAATAATTGTCTTCGTATGGTGCGCTAATTTGGTATTTGTGACTTCTGATTCCCGCTTACATTCATATCAAAATTCCCTAATATCTTAAAAAATTCCCCATGGATACTCAAACGAATGTTATTTTTCAGTAGCTTATAACATTGTAAGACTAACTGTTGCATTTATTACATTATAAAAAATATTTTTAGGAGGAAATTTGTTTTCTTATTGTGGGCTTATATGATATGTGTGACTTCTGATTCCCACTTACATTGTTGTCAAAATTGCCTAATATCTTAAGAAATTCCCCATGTATACTCAAACGAAAGGTTTTTTTCAGTAGCTTATAACATTGTAAGACAAACTGTTGCATTTATTTTATTATAAAAAATATTTTTTATTTGAAAATTTGTTTTCTTATAGTGGGCTTATATGATATGTGTGACTTCTGATTCCCGCTTACATTGATGTCAAAATTTCCTAATATCTTAAGAAATACCCCGTGTATACACAAAGGAATGGTTTCTTTCAGTAGGATATAGCATTGCAAGACTAACTGTTATATTTAATTAATTATGGAAAATATACTTTTGGAGAAATATGTGTCTTCGTATGGTGCGCTTATATGGTATTTGTGACTTCTGATTCCCGCTTACATTGAAGTCAAAATTGCCTAATATCTTAAGTAATTTCTTATGTATACACAAACGAAAGGTTTTTTTCAGTAGCATATAACATTGTAAAACTAACTACTGAATTTATTTCATTATAAAAAATATTTTTTAGGAGAAATTGTGTTTTCTTATAGTACGCTTATATGGTATATTTGACTTCTGATTCCCGCTTACATTAATGACAAAATTCCCTAATATCTTAAGAAATACACAAAGGGATGGTTTCTATCCTAATCATATAACATTGGAAGACTAACTGTTGTATTTAATTTATTATAAAAAATATATTTTTGGAGAAAAATGTGTTTTCGTATAGTGTGCTTTTATGGTATTTGTGACATCTGATACCCGCTTACATTGATGTCAAAATTTCCTAATATCATAAGAAATACCCCATGTATACACAAAAAATTGGTTTCTTTCAGTATAATGTAACATTGCAAGACTAACTGTTGTATTTATTTTATTATAAAAAATATATTTTAGGAGAAAATGTGTTTTCTTATGGGGCGCTTATTGTGTTTGTATGACTACAGATCGTCGTTTTCATTGATGTCAAAATTCCCTAATATCTTATAAGATACCCCATGTATACACAAACAAATGTTTTCTTTCAGTAGGTTATAAAATTGTTAGACTAACTGTTGTATATAATTAATTATAAAAAATATACTTTAGGAGAAATATGTGTTTTCGTATATTGCGCTTCTATGGTATTTGTTACTTCCGCTTCCCGCTTACATTGATATCAAAATTCCCAAATATCTTAAGAAATTCCCAATGTATACACTAACGAATAGTTTTTATCAGTAGTTTATAACATTGTAAGACTAACTCTTGCATTTATTTTATTATAAAAAAATTTTTTAGGATAAAATATGTTTCCTTATATTGCGCTTCTATGGTATATGTGACTTCTGATTCCCGCATACTATGATGTCAAAATTCCCTAATGTCTTAAGAAATACCCCATGTATACACAAAGGATGGTTTCTATCAGTAGCATATAACATTGAAAGACTAACTGTTGTATGCAATTTATTATAAAAAATAATTTTAAGAGAAAATGTGTTTTCTTATACTGCGCTTATATGGTATGTATGACTACTGATTCTCGTTTACATTGATGTCAAAATTCCCTAATATCTTAAGGAATACCCCATTTATACACAAAGGGATGGTTTCTATCAGTATCATATAACATTGGAAGACTACCTTTTGTATTTAATGTATTATAAAAAATATATTTTAGGGGAAATATATGTTTTCTTATAGAGTGCTTATACGATATGTATCAATTCTCTTTCCCGTTTTCATTGATGTCAAAAGTCCCTATTATCTTAAGAAATACCCCATATATATGCAAACGAATGTTTTCTTTCAGTAGCATATAGCATTGCAAGACTAACTGTTGTATTTAATTAATTATAAGAAATATAATTTAGGAGAAATATTTGTTTTCATATTGTGCGCTTATATGGTATTTGTGACTTCTTATTCCCGCTTACATTGCTGTGTAAATTCCCTAATATCTTAAGGGATACCCCATTTATACACAAAGGGATGGTTTCTATCAGTATCATATAACAGTGGATACTGATAGAAACCATCTCGTATACACAACCCCATGTATACACAATCGAAAGTTTTTTTCAGTAGCATATAACATTGTAAGACTAACTTTTGAATTTAATTAATTATAAAAAATATACTATAGGAGTAATATGTGTCTTCGTATGGTGCGCTAAATTGGTATTTTTGACTTCTGATTCCCGCTTACATTGATGTCAAAATTGCCTAATATATTAAGATATATCCCATGTATATACAAAAAAATGGTTTCTTTCAGTAATAAGTAAAATTGCAAGAGTAACTGTTGTATTTATTTTATTATAAAAAATATATTTTAGGAGAAAATGTGTTTTCTTATGGGTTGCTTATTGTGTATGTATGACTACAGATTCTCGTTTTCATTGATGTCAAAATTCCCTAATATCTTATAAAGTACCCCATGTATACACAAACGAATGTTTTCTTTCAGTAGCATATAACATTGTAAGCCTAACTGTTGTTTATAATTAATTATAAAAAATATACTTTAGGAGAAATATGGGTTTTCGTATTTTGCGCTTCTATGATATTTGTTACTTCTGCTTCCCGCTTTCATTGCTATCAAAATTCCCTAATATCTTAAGAAATTCCCCATGTATACACAAACGAAAGGTTTTTTCAGTAGCATTCAACATTGTAAGACTAACTGTTGTATTTAATTAATTATAAGAAATATACTTTAGGAGAAATATGTGTTTTCATATTGTGCGCGTATATGGTATTTGTGGCTTCTGATTCCAGCTTACATTGATGTCAAAATTAACTAATATCTTAAGAAATACCCCATGTATATAAAAACGAAAGGTTTTTTTCAGTAGCATATAACATTGTAAGACTAACTGTTGCATTTATTTTATTATAAAAAATATTTTTTAGGATAAAATGTGTTTTCGTATAGTGTGATTATATGGTATGTGTGACTTCTGATTCCCGCTTTCATTGATGTCAAAATTGCATAATATCTTAAGAAATACCCCATGTATACACAAAGGAATGATTTCTATCAATAGCATATAATATTGCAAGACTAACTGTTGTATTTATATTATTATAAAACTATATTTTAGAAGAAAATGTGTTTTCTTATAGTGTGCTTAAATATAATGTATGACTACTGATTCCCGTTTAGATTTATGTCAAAATTCCCTAATTACCTTGAGAAATACCCCATGTACACACAAACGAATGGTTTCTTTCATTATCATATATTATTAGAAGACTAAGTATTGTATTTATTTTATTATAAAAAATATTTTTTGGAGAAAATTTGTTTTCTTATAGTTAACTTATATGGTATTTGTGACATCTGATTCCCTCTTACATTGATGTCAAAATTCCTTATTTTTCACTTATCCCTCTTACATTAATGTTAAAATTTCCTAATATCTTAAGAAATTCCCCATGTATACAAAAAAAAAATGGTTTCATTCATTAATAATTAACATTGCAAGAGTAAGTGTTGTATTCATTTTATTATAAAAAAATATATTTTAAAAGAAAATGTGTTTTCTTATAGTTTGCTTATATGGTGTGTATGACTACTGATTGTCGTTTACAATGATGTCAAAATTTCCTAATATCTTAAGAAATACCCCATGTATACACAATGGTTTCTATCAGTAGCATATATGATTGAAAGACTAACTGTTGTATTTAATTTATTATAAAAGATATATTTTTGAGAAAAATATGTTTTCGTATAGAGTGCTTATATGGTATGTGTGACTTCTGATTCCCGCTTGCATTAATGTCAAAATTCCCTAATATCTTAAGAAATTCCCCATGTATACACAAACGAAAGGTTTTTTTCAGTAGAATATAACATTGTAAGACTAACTGTTGCATTTATTTTATTATAAAAAATATTTTTTGGATAAAATGTGTTTTCGTATGGTGCGCTTATATGGTATGTGTGACTTCTGATTCCCGCTTATAATAATTTTAAATTCTCTAAAATCTTAAGAAATACCCCATGTATACACAATAGGATGGTTTTTATCAGTATCATATAACATTGGAAGACTAACTGTTGCAATTATTTTATTATAAAAAATATTTTTTAGGATAAAATGTGTTTTCTTATAGTGCGTTTATATGGTATATGTGACTTCTGATTCCCGCTTACATTTATGTCAAAATTCCCTAATATCTTAAGAAATACCCCATGTATACACAAAGGAATGGTTTCCATCAGTAGCATATAACATTGCAAGACTAACTGTTGTATGCAATTTATTATAAAAAATATATTTTAGGAGAAACATGTGCTTACGTATAGTGCGTTTATATGGTATATGTGACTTCTGATTCCCGCTTACATTGATGTCAAAATTCCCTAATATCTTAAGAAATACCCCATGTATACACAAAGGAATGGTTTCCATCAGTAGCATATAATTTGCATGACTAACTGTGGTATGCAATTTATTATAAAAAATATATTTTAGGAGAAACATGTGCTTACGTATAGTGCGTTTATATGGTATATGTGACTTCTGATTCCCGCTTACATTGATGTCAAAATTCCCTAATATCTTAAGAAATACCCCATGTATACACAAAAAAATGGTTTCTTTCATTATCATATATTATTAGAAGACTAAGTGTTGTAATTATTTTATTATAAAAAATATTTTTTAGGAGAAAATGTGTTTTATTATAGTTAAGTTTATATGGTATTTGTGACATCTGATTCCCTCTTACATTGATGTCAAAATTCCTTATTTATCTTAAGAAATACCCCATGTATAATTAAAGGAATGGTTTCTATCAGTTGCTTATAACATTGCAAGACTAACTATTGCATGCAATTTATTATAAAAAATATATTTTAGGAGAAAAATGTGTTTTCGTATAGTGCGCTTATATGGTATGCGTGACTTCTGATTCCCGCTTATTTTGATTTTAAAATTCTCTAATATCTGAAGAAATACCCCATGTATAAACAAAGGAATGGTTTCTATCAGTTGCTTATAACATTGCAAGACTAACTGTTGTATGCAATTTATTATATACATATATATTTTCTCCTAAAAATATATTTTAGGAGAAAAATATGTTTTCGTATGGTGTGCTTATATGGTATATGTGACTTCTGATTCCCGCTTACATTGATGTCAAAATTCCCTAATATCTTAAGAAATACCCCATGTATACACAAAAAATGGTTTCATTCAATAATAAGTAACATTGCAAGAGTAACTGTTGTATTCATTTTATTTTTATTGTAGTTTAGAAGAAAATTTGTTTTCTTAAAGTGTGCTTATGTGGTATGTATAACTACTGATTCCCGTTTAGATTTATGTCAAAATTCCCTAATATTTCAAGAAATACCCTATGTATTCACAAACGAATGGTTTATTTTAGTAGCATTAAAAGACTAAAAATTGTATTTAATTAATTATAAAAAATAAACTTTAGGAGAAATAATTGTCTTCGTATGGTGCGCTAATTTGGAATTTGTGACTTCTGATTCTCGCTTACGTTGATGTCAAAATTGCCTAATATCTTAAGAAATTCTCCATGTATATACAAACGAAAGGTTTTTTTCAGTAATCAGTAACATTGCAAGACTAACTGTTGTATTTATTTTATCATAAAAAATATATTTTAGGAGAAAAATGTATTTTGTATATTGCGCTTCTATGGTATTTGTTATTTCTGATTCCCGCTTACATTGATATCAAAATTCCCTAATATCTTAAGAAATTCCCCATGTATACTCAAACGAATGTTATTTTTCAGTAGCTTCTAACATTGTAAGACTAACTGTTGCATTTATTATATTATAAAAAATATTTTTTATTTGAAAATTTGTTTTCTTATAGTGGGCTTATATGATATTTTTGACTTCTGATTACCGCTTACATTGATGTCAAAATTTCCTAATATCTTAAGAAAAATCCCATGTATACACAAAAAAATGGTTTCTTTCAGTAGCATATAGCTTTATAAGACTAACTGTTGTATTTAAATAATTATAAAAAATATACTTTTGGAGAAATATGTGTTTTTCTAAGGTGCGCTTATATGGTATTTGGGACTTCTGATTCCCGCTTACATTGATGTCAAAATTCCCTCACATCTTAAGAAATATCTCATGTGTACACAAACGAATGGTTTCTTTCTGTAGCATATAGCTTTGCAAGACTAACTGTTGTATTTAATTAATTATTAGAAATATACTTTCGGGGAAAATGTGTTTTCGTATAGTGCGCTTATATGGTATTTGTTACTTCTGATTCCCGCTTACATTGATGTCAAAATTATCTAATATCTTAAGAAATACCCCATGTATACACAAAAAAATGGTTTGTTTCATTAATAAGTAACATTGCAAGACTAACTGTTGTATTAATTTTATTATAAATAATATATTTTAGGAGAAAATGTGTTTTCTTATTGTGTGCTTATATGGTATATATGACTACTCATTCTCGCTTACATTGATGTCAAAATTCCCTAATATCTTAAGAGATACCTTATGTATACACAAACGAATAGTTTCTTTCAGTAGCAAATAGCTTTCCAAGACTAACTGTTCTATTTAATTAATTATAAAAAATAAACTTTAAGAGAAATGTTTTCGTAGGGTGCGCATACATGGTATTTGTGACTTCTGATTCCTGCTTACATTGATGTCAAAATTGCCTAATATCTTAAGAAATATTCCATGTATAAACAAAGGAATGGTTTCTATCTGTAGCATACAAAATTGTAAGACTAACTGTTGTATTTAATTTATTATAAAAAATGTATTCTTGAAGAAAAATGTATTTTCTTATTGTGCGCTTATATGGTATTTGTTACTTCTGATTCCCGCATACATTGATGTCAAAATTCCCTAATATCTTATAAGATACCCATGTATACACAAACGAATGGTTTCTTTCAGTAGCATATAGCATTGCAAGAATAACTGTTGTATTTAATTAATTATAAAAATATACTTTAGGAGAAATATGTGTTTTCGTATAGTGCGCTTATATGGTATTTGTTACTTCTGATTCTCGCTTACATTGATGTCAAAATTTACTAATATCTTAAGAAATACCCCATGTATACACAAAAAAATGGTTTCTTTCTGCTATGAGTAACATTGCAAGGCTATCTGTTGTATTTAATTTATTATAAAAAATATAATTTAGGAGAAAAATTTGTTTTCGTATAGTGTGCTTATATGGTAAGAGTGACTTCTGATTCCCGCTTACATTGATGTCAAAATTGCCTAGTATCTTTGGAAATTTCCCATGTATACACAAAGGAATGGATTCTACCAGTAGCATATAACATTGCAAGAATAACTGTTGTATTTATTGTATTATAAAAAATATATTTTAGGAGAAATATGTGTTTTCTTATAGAGTGCTTATATAATTTGTATCACTTATGTTTCCCGTTTACATTTATGTCAAAATTTCCTAATATCTTAAGAAATATCCAATGTATACACAAAAAAATGGTGTCTTTTAGTAATAAGTAACATTGCAAGACTAACTGTTGTATTTATTGTATTAAAAAAAATGTATTTTAGGAGAAATATGTGTTTTCTTATAGTGCGCTTATATGGTATATATGACTACTGATTCCCGTTTAAATTAATGTAAATATTACCTAATATCTTAATAAATACCTCATGTATACACAAAAAAATGGTTTCTTTCAGTAATAAATAACACTGCAAGACTAACTGTTGTATTTATTTTATTATAAAAAATATTTTTTAGGATAAAATGTGTTTTCTTATAGTCTGCTTATATGGTATGTGTGACTTCTGATTCCCGCTTAAATTGAAGTCAAAATTCCCTTACATCTTAAGAAATTCACCATGTATACACAAACAAAAGGTTTTTTTCAGTAGCATATAATATTTTAAGACTAACTGTTGCAAATATTTTATACTATAAAAAATATTTTTTAGGAGAAAATGTGTTTTCTTATAGTGCGCTTATATGGTATGTGTGACTTATGAATCCCGCTTACATTGATGTCAATATTCCCTAATATCTTAAGAAATACCCCATGTATAAAGAAAGGATTGGTTTCTGTCAGTAGCATATAACAGTGAAGACTAACTGTTGTATTTAATTTATTATAAAAAATATATTTTTGGAGAAAATTGTGTTTTTGTATATTTCGCTTATTTGGTATTTGTTACTTCTGATTCCCGCTTACGTTGATGTCAAAATTCTCTAATATCTTAAGAAATACCCCATGTATACACAAAAAATGGTTTCTATCAGTAAAAAGTAACATTGCAAGACTAACTGTTGTATTTAATTAATTATAATAAGTTTAATTTAGGAGGAAAAGTGTTTTCGTATGGTGCGCTTATATGGTATTTTTGACTTCTGATTCCCGCTTACAGTAATGTCAAAATTACCTAACATCTTAAGAAATACCCCATGCATACAAAAACGAATGGTTTCTATCAGTAGCATATAACATTACAAGGCTATCTGTTGTATTTAATTTATGATAAAAAATATAATTTAGGAGAAAAATTTGTTTTCGTATAGTGTACTTATATGGTAAGAGTGACTTCTGATTCCCGCTTACATTGATGTCAATATTCCCTAATATCTCAAGAACTATCCAATGTATACACAAAAAAATTGTGTCTTTTAGTAATAAGTAATATTGCAAGACTAACTGTTGTATGTATTGTATTAAAAAAAATGTATTTCAGGAGAAATATTTGTTTTGTTGTAGTGCGCTTATATGGTATATATGACTACTGATTCCCGTTTAAATTAATGTAAAAATTACCTAATATCTTAATAAACACCCCATGTATACACAAGCGAACCGTTTCTTTCAGTAATACGTAACATTGCAAGACTAACTGTTGTATTTATTTTATTATATAGAATATACTTTAGGAGAAATATGTGTTTTCGTATGGTGTGCTTATATGGTAGTTTTGACTTCTGATTCCCGCTTACATTGATGTCAAAATTCCTTAATATCATAAGAAATACCAAAAAAAAAAAAAAAAAAAAAAATACACAAAAAAATGGTTTCATTTATTAATAAGTAACATTGCAAGACTAACTGTTGTATTTATTTTATTATAAGAAATATATTTTAGGAGAAAATGTGTTTTCTTATTGTGTGCTTATATGGTATGTATGACTACTGATTCTCGTTTACATTGATGTCAAATTTCCCTAATATCTTAAGAAATACCCCATGTATACACAAGCGAATGGTTTCTATCAGTAACATATAACAATGCAAGTCTAACTGTTGTATTTATTTTATATTAAAAAATATATTTTAGGAGAAAATGTGTTTTCTTATAGTGCGCTTATTTGTTATGTATGATTTCTGAATCCCGCTTATATTGATGACAAAATTCCCTTATATCTTAAGAAATACCCTATGTATATACAAACGAATGGTTTCTGTCAATGGTATAAAACATTGCAAGACTAACTGTTGTATTTAATTTATTGTAAAAAATATATTTCAGGAGAAAACTATGTTTTCGTATTGTGCGCTTATATGGTATTTGTGACTTCAGTTTCCCGCTTACATGGATGTCAAAATTCCGTAATATCTTAAGAAATACCCCATGTATACACAAACGAATGGTTTCTTTCAGTAATATGTAACATTGCAAGACTAACTGTTGTATTTATTTGATTATAAAAAATATATTTTAGGAGAAATGTGTTTTCTTAAAGTGCTCTTATATGGCATGCATGACTTCTGATTCCCGTTTACATTGATGTCAATATTCCCTAATATCTTAAGACATACCCCATGTATACCGAAAAAAAAAGGTTTCTTTCAGAAATAAGTAACATTGCAAGACTAACTGTTGTATTAATTTTATTACAAAAAATATATTTTAAGAGAAGAAGTTGTTCCTAATTGTGCTCTTATATGGTATATTTGACTTCTGATTCCCGTTTACATTCATGTTAAAATTCCCTAATATCTTAAGAAATACCCATGTATACACAAAGGAAAGGTTTCTATCAGTAGCGTATAACATTGCAAGACTAACTGTTGTATTTATTGTATTATAAAAAATATATTTTAGGAGAAATACGTGTTTTTTATAGTGCGCTGATATGGTATGTAGGACTTCTGATTCCCGTTTACATTCATGTTAAAATTCCGTAATATGTTAAGAAATACCCAACGTATACACAAAGGAATGGTTTCTATCAATAACATATAACATTGCTAGACTAACCGTTTTATTGAATTTATTATAAAAAATATATTTTAGGAGAGAAATGTGTTTTCGTATAGTGCGTTTATATGATATGTGTGATTTCTGATTCCCGCTTACATTTATGTCAAAATTGCGTAATATCTTAAGAAATACCCCATGTATACACAAAGGAATGGTTTCTATAAATAGCATATAACATGGCAAGACTAACTGTTGTATTTAATTTATTATAAAAAATATATTTTAGGTGAGAAATGTGTTTTCGTATAGTGTGTTTATATGTTATATATGACTTCTGATTCAAGTTTACATTGATGTCAAAATTCCCTAATATCTTAAGAAATACCACATGTATACACAAAAAAATGGTTTCTTTCAGCAATAAGTAACATTGCAAGACTAACTGTTGTATTTATTTTATTATAAAAAAATTATTTTAGGAGAAAATGTGTTTTCTTATAGTGCGCTTATATGGTATGCATGATTTCTGATTCGAGTTTACATTGATGTTAAAATTCCTTAATATCTTAAGAAATACCGTATGCATACACAAATGAATGGTTTTTTTCAGTAATACGTAACATTGCAAGAATAACTGTTGTATTTTTTATTATAAAAATCATACTCTAGGAGAAATATGTGTTTTCGTATGGTGGCCTTATATGGTATTTGTGACTTCTGATTCCCGCTTACATTAATGTAAAAATTCAATAATATCTGAAGAAATACCCATGTATACACAAAGGAACGGTTACTATCAGTAGCATATAACATTGCAAGACTAACTGTTGAATTTAATTTATTATAAAAAATAAATTTTAGGAGAGAAATGTGTTTTCGTATAGTGCGTTTATATGGTATGTGTGAATTCTGATTTCCGCTTACATTGATGTCAAAATTCCCTATATCTTAAGAAATACCCTATGTATACACAAACGAATGGTTTTTTCAGTAATACGTAACATTGCAAGACTAACTTTTGTGTTTTCTTTATTATAAAAAATTTACTTTTGGTGAAATATGTGTTTTCGTATGGTTCGCTTATATGGTATGTGTGACTTCTGATTCCCGCTTACATTGATGTCAAAATTGCGTAATATCTTAAGAAATACCCATGGTATACACAAAAGAATGGTTTCTATGAGAAGCATATAATATTGCAACACCAACAGTTGTATTTAATTTATTGTAAAAAATATATTTTAGGAGAAAAATGTGTTTTCTTATTGTTCGCTTAAATGTATGTGTGACTTTTTAATCCCACTTACATTGATGTCCAAATTCCCTAATATCTTAAGAAATACCCCATGTATACACAAAAAAATGGTTTCTTTCAGTAATAAGTAACATTGCAAGAATAACTGTTGTATTTATTTAATTATAAAAAATTTATTTTAGGAGAAAATGTGTTTTCTTTTAGTGCGCTTATATGGTATGCATGACTTCTGATTCGAGTATACATTGATGTCAAAATTACCTAATATCTTAAAAAGTACACCTTGTATACACAAACGAAAGATTTTTTTTTCAGTAATACGTAACATTGAAAGACTAACTGTTGTATTTTTTTTTATTATAAAAAATATACTCTAGGAGAAATATGTGTTTTTGTATGGTGCGCTTATATGGTATTTGTGACTTCTGATTCCCGCTTACATTGATGTCAAAATTCCCTAATATCTTAAGAAATCCCCATGTATACACAAACGAATGGTTTCTTTCAATAGTATAAAACATTGCAAGACTAACTGTTGTATTTAATTTATTGTAAAAAATATATTTCAGGAGAAAAATATGTTTTCGTATGGTGCGCTTATATGGTATTTGTGACTTCAGTTTCCCGCTTACATGGATGTCAAAATTCCGTAATATCTTAAGAAATACCCCATGTATACACAAACGATTGGTTTCTTTCAGTAATATGTAACATTGCAAAACTAACTGTTGAATTTAATTTATTCTAAAAAATATATTTTAGGAGAAAAATGTGTTTTCTTACAGTGCGCTTAAATGGTATGTGTGACTTCTGATTCCCGCTTACATTGATGTCAAAATTCCCTAATATCTTAAGAAATACCCCATGTATACACAAAAAAATGGTTTCTTTCAGTAATAAATAACATTGCAAGAGTAACTGTTGTATATATTTTATTATGAAAAATTTATTTTAGGAGAAAATGTGTTTTCTTATAGTGCGCTTATATGGTATGCATGACTTCTGATTCGAGTTTACATATATGTCAAAATTCCCTAATATCTTAAGAAGTACACCATGTATACACAAACGAATGGTTTTTATTTCAGTAATACGTAACATTGCAAGACTAACTGTTGTATTATTTTTTATTATAAAAAATATACTTTAGGAGAAATATGTGTTTTCGTAACGTGCGCTTATATGGTATTTGTTACTTCTGATTCCCGCTTACATTGATGTCAAAATTCCCTAATATCTTAAGAAATACAAATCACAAAGGAATGGTTTCTATCAGTAGCATATAACAATACAAGACTAACTGTTGTCATTAATTTAAATTAAAAAATATAGGAGAAAATGGGTTTTCTTATAGTGCGCTTATTTGGTATGTATGATTTCTGATTCCCGCTTATATTGATGACAAAATTCCCTTATATCTTAAGAAATACCCTATGTATACACAAAAAAATGGTTTCTTTCAGTAATAAGTAACATTGCAAGACTAACTGTTGTATTTATTTTATTATAAAAAAATTATTTTAGGAGAAAATGTGTTTTCTTATAGTGCGCTTATATAGTATGCATGACTTCTGATTCGAGTTTACATTGATGTTAAAATTCCTTAATGTCTTAAGAAATACCCCATGTATACACAAACGAATGGTTTCTTTCAGTAGTATGTAACATTGCAAGACTAACTGTTGTATTAATTTTATTACAAAAAATATATTTTAAGGGGAAATATGTGTTTTCTTATAGTGCGCTGATATGGTATGTATGACTTCTGATTCCCGTTTACATTCATGTTAAAATTCCGTAATATCTTAAGAAATACCCCACGTATACATAAAGAAATGGTTTCTATCAATAGCATATAACATTGCAAGACTAACTGTTTTATTTAATTTATTTTAAAAAGTATATTTTAGGAGAGAAATGTGTTTTCGTATAGTGCGTTTATATGGTATGTGTGACTTCTGTTTACCGCTTATATGGATGTCATAATTCCGTAATATCTTAAGAAATACGACATGTATACACAAAGGAATGGTTTCTATCATTAGCATATAACATTGCAAAACTAACTGATGTATTTAATTTATTCTAAAAAATATATTTTAGGAAAAAAATGTGTTTTCTTACCGTGCGCTAAATGGTATGTGTGACTTCTGATTCTAGCTTACATTGATGTCAAAATTCCCTAACATCTTAAGAAATACCCCATGTATACACAAAAAAACGGTTTCTTTCAGTAATAAGTAACATTGCAAGACTAACTGTTGTATTTAATTTATTATAAAAAATATATTTTAGGAGAGAATTGTGTTTTCGTATAGTGCGTTTATATGGTATGTGTGACTTCTGATTCCCGCTAACATTGAAGTCAAAATTGCGTAATATCTTAAGAAATACCCACGGTATACACAAAAGAATGGTTTCTATCAGAAGCATATAATATTGCAACACCAACTGTTGTATTTATTTTATTATAAAAAATTTATTTTAGGAGAAAATGTGTTTTCTTTGAGTGCCCTTATATGGTATGCATGACTTCTGAGTCGAGTTTACATTGATGTCCAAATTCCCTAATATCTTAAGAAGTACACCATGTATACACAAACGAATGGTTTCTTTCAGTAATATGTAACATTGCAAGACTAATTGTTGTATTTATTTTATTATAAAAAATATATTTTAGGAGTAATATATGTTTTCTTATAGTGCGCTGATATGGTATGTATGACTTCTGATTCCCGTTTACATTCATGTTAAAATTCCGTAATATCTTAAGAAATACCCCACGTATACACAAAGGAATGTTTTCTATCAATAGCAAATAACATTTCAAGATTAACCGTTTTATTTAATTTATTATAAAAAATATATTTTTGGAGAGAAATGTGTTTTCGTATAGTGCGTTTATATCTTCTTCTTCTTCATCCAACGCCCGCCCGTGGTCGATGGGCCGTTTGGCGCCGTGCTTCCCAGTAGAGACCAGCCCGACCATACAATTCGTCGTCGGCCTGTTCCAGAGCATTATAGTAAGCCAGGTGTTCTGCTGTACCCTCGCCTACTAAAGAAAACCTAAAAAGAAATTGTAACGAATCTTTTAAATTATTTTCGGACATCTGCAACATCCTAAAATTAAAAATTTCCATATCTAAAGTGAAGCAATGCTCATTGGAAAAAAGAATAAAAGCCTAAAATATAACCCCAAACTCACCCTCCAAGGCAAAAGCCTAAAACACACAATAGTTCTCACCTTTTTAGGCATCAAAATAGACCACAAGCTTAATTTCCTGGCTCACGTCAGTTCCTTCAAGCCAAAAGTCCTCCCAATAGCACAACGTCTGCGATCCATGATGGGAAGTGACTGGGGTCTAAAAGGCATCTTTCTGAAAACCATCTACCTTACTATAGTGGAAAAAATTATCACCTACGGTTCATCGACTTGGGCCCTCCCTCTCACGTCTAGGAAGATAAAACATCTAACTACCCTCCAAAGATACTTCACAATCCTTATAACCAGAACATTCAAAACTACTTCATCAGCGGCCGCTAATGTACTGGCAGGCCTCGCACCTCTGCATCTCACTGCAGAAGCAATAGCCCTAAAAACGCAAGCACTTCAACTAAAGCAAGAAGTAAAAGTCTCCAATAACATCTGGCTTTCAGCAGAAGACTTTGAACAACCGTTTAATAAAGACCTTTTACACCCTATTATAAGAAACCACCGTCATAAAATCTTTAATCTTCCTCCGTCTTCCTCCTCACAGCAGCCACCTCCAACCCTTTACAATATCTACACAGACGGCTCTCAATTTGAAAGTAAAACTGGTGCCGCCTTCATTATCATTAAAGATTCTATCCTAATACATAAAGAATATATTAAATTGCATGAAAATAACTCAGTTTTCCAAGCTGAAGCCATAGCCATCAATAAATCAATTCATCACTGTATAATTCATAATATCTTCAACGTAACTATTTGGACCGACAGCCTTTCCTCCCTGCTCGCTCTCTCAAATCCGCATCACAAATCTCCCATAATTAAAGAAATTCAAAAGACTCTTTTCAATTATCAAGATTCTCTACAACTTAGCTGGATAAAGGCACATGCCGGCTTTGAAGGTAATGAAATCGCTGATGAAGCAGCAAAGGAAGCAGCCTCACTCCCAGATTCTCAAATTACAATGGTCAAATGGTCTCGAGCTAAAGCAAAAAGAATTATATACCAAAATCTCCTTAATAAATGGCAATCCTCATGGGCAAATTCAACAACCGGCCAATTCACAAGACAACTAATCCCAAAAATAGACCCCAAAATCCTTTTCTCAAATCCACTAATCAACTACTACCTAACTAATCATGCTCCATGCCCTAGCTATTTCAAAAGATTTGGGAGAGCCAGCACAGAACTTTGTACCTGCGGTAAAATTGGAGATATTGCTCACTACCTATCAAATTGCCCAATAACTTTACCATATCACCTGAAAATTTCACCGACACAAAGCTTGCATCAATTTCGAAAATTTGCTATAACAGATCCTCCCAGGAAGCTCAAACTTATAAAACTAATGTCTCTCCTGCAAGATAAAGGCTTAGAACTCTGTAAAGACCCAATAGACAACTCATCGGCAGCACACTTCGACGAATTGAATTCTTCAGATAGTGAGGATAACAGCTAACTGTATGTTCCAACTTCACCTCCATCTCCAAGTTCTCAGTCCTAATAACCGATTTATCATTCTCATCGTTCTCAGTTATCTGTACAGGATTTATTACACCCAAACTAAATGAATACTTTGCAATAAGAACTGTCAACTTTTTAACATGTACTGCTATCTCATAAAACAAGATTTTCATAATCCTTTAGAACATTATTCAAACAACCATCCTTTTAATGCTTCCACCTATTTGTTTGTTTTCTATTGTTCTAAAATATATTTTATATATTTAACTCAATTGTTACCTAGCAATTTATCAACCTATTTGTTTTCCTTTGTTCTTAAATATTTTATATACTTAACTCCATTGTAACCTAGCAATTTATCAACCTGCTCTGTAATTTTACCAAAATTGTTGTACCAAGAACTGTGATTTATGCAAATTGTTCTTGTAAAATGACTTTGTATATATTTAATTAGTGTAGTTTCTATTTAGCTTGTTCTCTATTAGTTTTTGTATTATTGTTCAATTGTAAATCACCTTTTATAACTTGTAACCGAACTGTGATGCAGTGGCCTACTGTGTAGACCACTGTAGGCCTTTTGTGCCCCACCAATGTACAAAATTTTCTTTAATAAACAGTCGCGGTTGCGGTTCTCGACGGGCGCCCGACACTCTGTGGAAGGTGCGCGTTTCTCTAGATTGAGGTGAGAGCAGACCTGATAACCAATTGGTATAGTGCAGGGCTCTCTCCTCTCGCTGTCTGTCTGTACCCTCGCCTGTAGAACACAGGGTACAGAGGGGAGTATCGGCAAGGCCGATCCTATGGAGATGCTTCTGAATGTAGTCGTGACCCGTTGCAATCCTGAAGGTGGCCAACGCCTCTCCACGCGGCAGGCTGTTGGGGATGGTATTGCATCTGACAACTGTCTCCCATCTTTTTGCCAACAGCAGCTGCCTCCCAGGCTGTCCTAATTGATTTTTTAATACGTAGGTTGATTGTACTACGTGCAGCAGAAAAGCTTATAGGCCTGTCTTCTTGGGTCAATTCACATCCAGATTTGGCAAGCCTATCTGCACGTTCGCCATCAATATCACAATGCCCTGGCACCCATTGCAAACAGATTTCAGTTCTTTCTTGCAGTTGTGAAAGGATTTTCCGGCAGGCCATAAAAGGGCATCATGTGGGAACAATGAAGTTATGGCATGAAGAAGTAATGGCATGCTGAGTCAGAAAGGAAAAACACATTTTTAAGGCCCGGCAGTGGCATTAATCGTCTGGCAGCCTCACAAATAGCAACTACCTCCCCGTCAAAGTTTGTCGTATATTTGCCGACCGGAAAAGAACCCTCAGCAAGAGATGAATAAAAGCCAGCACCACAATTCTCGCCCATTGCCGAGTCGTCTGTGTATACATGGTGCCATTCCGCCATTGGATATATAGATACAAGCATATCCAGTGTGGCGGCTTTTAAGACCTGTGGTAAGACATCCTCTTTGCGATCCTTTATGCAAGGGAGGTTTAAGCAAACAGGGATGTTGGGTATATTCTTCACAAGCGTTGGCCGGGGAAAAAGGAGTCGCTCACCGGAGTAAACCTTTTACTTTCTCTGGAGCAATAATGATTTTTCCAGAGGGTTAAGCTGTGTCACTAAACGCAATTAAGCAGTTTTGTAAGTCTCCCAAAAACCATCACCGACACGGCGAGATCTCTCAAAGAATCTCAGAAGGACTTTGTCACGACGAGCTTCAAGGGGCTCAATTTGCGTTTGGCTCTCAAGAGCAGTGATGGGAGTGGAAACAGCAGCACCGCAGACAATTCGAAGGGCATTATTTTGGACGACGTTAAGTTTCTGTCTAGTAGTTTCGCTAGCTGTAGACAGCGCTTCACAGCTATATTCAAGAACAGGGCGAATGTATGATTTATAAGTAGTGGCAAGGACGTCTTGATTGGTCCCCCAAGTGGTGCCCGTAATACGTCTCAGGATTTGAAGTCTATCAGTAGCTTTCTTTTGAATATTATCGAAATGTGGAGCCCAGCTAAGCCTTTTATCTATGGTCACACCAAGGTAGTTGGTAGCTTGTGTAATTTTTAGAGGAAGTGTGTCGTACACAAGATTCACAGAATGTTGTTTTGTAGACAAAGTAAAAAGTTGTGCGGTTGTTTTTTCTTCATTTACAACCATATCATTCTCCAGACACCATGCATTAAGGTGCTTTAACGCATTATTAAGACAATCTCCTGTAGATTGGATGTCACTGCTCGTTGACCACATAACGAGATCATCAGCATAACACAAAACCTCCATTCCTGGCAATTTCAGTTTTATAATTAGGTCATTGATCATGATGTTAAATAGGACACAGCTTAGAACTGCTCCCTGGGGGAGGCCTCTCTTTTGCTGACGAAAGCCTGAGGAGGTGTCAAGATATCGAACTCTAATGAACCTCTGAGACAAAAAACTCGTAAGCCATTTCAGCATGTTCCCATGGATGTTAAGATTAACCAACTTGTTTAGCAATATCTTCCGACTCACAGTATCATAGGCTCCCTTAAAATCGATAAAGCATGCAAGCGTAGACATCTTTCGATGAAAACCATCTTTTACGAACTGGGTTAGTTTCACAATCTGATCTGTGGTAGACATGTGCTTACGAAAGCCAGCTTGCTCATGTCTAATCACTTGGTATCGGTCCAAAAACACCTGAAGACGATTGTTGACCATACGTTCCATAACTTTACATAAGACACATGTCAGGCTTATAGGTCTGTAGCTCTCAGTTAAACAAGGATCTTTACCCTTCTTCAAAATAGGAATTACCTCCACCTTCCTATACACGGCAGGGGTACCTTGATGCAATGTTTGATTAATAGCCTCGAGAAGCAAAAACAGAGCCCTGCCCCCGAGGTGGATGATGAGCTCTGAGAAAATATTATCAGGGATGCAGGCCTTCTTTGTCTTTAAAGATGCGATAGCCAATCTCAGCTCAGCTTCACTGAAATCGTCATCCAAGACAGCACTGTCAAATTCGGACAGGACCGCACGAGGGACAGTCTTTCCTCTACGGTGAGGGAAAGTAGAGGAGCAGGATGAGAATCTCCTACAAAAAAGGTCGGCAATTTCTGTTTTGCAGGTAACAAAGTTATTACCATTGGAAATTGTGGTCACATTATAGTGCGTTTATATGGTATGTGTGACTTCTGATTCCCGCTTTCATTCATGTCAAAATTCCCTAATATCTTAAGAAATACCCATGTATACACAAAGGAAAGGTTTCTAACAGTAGCATATAACATTGCAAGACTTACTGTTGTATTTAATTTATTATAAAAAATATATTTTAGGAGAGAAATGTGTTTTCGTATAGTGCGTTTAAATGGTATGTGTGACTTCTGATTCCCGCTTGCATTGATGTCAAAATTCCCTAATATCTTAAAAAATACCCCAAGTATATACAAAGGGATGGTTTCTATCAGTATCATATAACACTGGAAGACTAACTGTTGTACTTATTGTATTATAAAAAATATATTTTAGGAGAAAATGTGTTTTCTCATAGTGCGCTTATTTGGTATGTATGATTTATGATTCCCGCTTATATTAATGACAAAATTCCCTTATATCTTAAGAAATACCCCATGTATACACAAACGAATGGTTTCTTTCAATAGTATGTAACATTGCAAGACTAACTGTTGTATTTAATTTATTATAAAAAATATATTTTAGGAGAGAAATGTGTTTTCGTATAGTGCGTTTACATGGTATGCGTGACTTCTGATTCCCGCTTACATTGATGTCAAAATTGCGTAATATCTTGAGAAATACCCACTGTATACACAAAAGAATGGTTTCTATCAGTAGCATATAATACTACAAGACCAACTGTTGTATTTAATTTATTGTAAAAAATATATTTTAGGAGAAAAATGTGTTTTCTTATAGTGCACTTAAATGTATTTGTGACTTCTGATTCCCGCTTACATTGATGTCAAAATTCCCTAACATCTTAAGAAATACCCCCTGTATACACAAAAATTGGTTTCTTTCAGTAATACGTAACATTGCAAGACTAACTGTTGTATTATTTTTTATTATAAAAAATATACTTTAGGAGAAATATGTGTTTTCGTAAGGTGCGCTTATATGGTATTTGTGACTTCTGATTCCCGCTTATATTGATGTCAAAATTACCTAATATCTTAAGAAATACCCATGTATACACAAAGGAATGGTTTCTATCAGTAGCATATAACAATATAAGACTAACTGTTGTATTTAATTTATTATAAAAAATATATTTCAGGAGAAAACTGTGTTTTCGTATGGTGCACTTGTATGGTATTTGTGACTTCAGTTTCCGGCTTACATGGATGTCAAAATTCCGTAATATCTTAAGATATACCCCATGTATACACAAACGAATGGTTTCTGTAATATGTAACATTGCAAGACTAACGGTTTTATTTAATTTATTATAAAAAATATATTTTAGGAGAGAAATGTGTTTTTGTATAGTGCGTTTATATGGCATGTGTGACTTCTGATTCCCGCTTGCATTGATGTCAAAATTCCCTAATATCTTAAAAAATACCGCACGTATATAAAAAGGGATGGTTTCTATCAGTACCATATAGCATTGGAAGACTAACTGTTGTATTTATTGTATTATAAAAAATATATTTTAGGATAAAATGTGTTTTCTTTTAGTGCGCTTATTTGGTATGTATGGTTTCTAATTCCCGCTTATATTGATGACAAAATTCCCTTATATCTTAAGAAACACCCAATGTATACACAAACGAATGGTTTCTTTCAATAGTATGTAACATTGCAAGACTTACTGTTGTATTTAATTAATTATAAAAAATATGTTTTAGGAGAAAAAAGTGTTTTCATATAGTGTGATTATTTGGTATGTATGATTTCTGATTCCCGCTTATATTGATGACAAAATTTCTTTATATCTTAAAAAATACCCAATGTATACACAATCGAATGGTTTCTTTCAAGAGTATGTAGCATTGCAAGACTAACTGTTGTATTTAATTTATTATAAGAAATATATTTTAGGAGAGAAATGTGTTTTCTTATTGTGAGCTTGTATGGTATGTGTTATTTCTGATTTCCGCTTACATGGATGTCAAAATTCCGTAATATCTTAAGATATACCCCATGTATACACAAACGAATGGTTTCCTTCAGTAATATGTAACATTGCAAGACTAACTGTTGTATTTATTTTATTATAAAAAATATATTTTAGGAGAAATGTGTTTTCTTAAAGTGCTCTTATATGATATGCATGACTTCTTATTCCCGTTTACATTGATTTCAAAATTCCCTAATATCTTAAGAAATACCCTATTTATACACAAAAAATGGTTTCTTTCAGTAATAAGTAACATTGCAAGACTAACTGTTGTGTTAATTTTATTACAAAAAATATTTTTTAGGATAAAATGTGTTTTCTTATAGTGCGCTTTTATGGTATATGTGACTTCTGATGCCCACTTACATTGATGTCAAAATTCCCTAAAATCTTATGAAATACCCCATGTATACACAAAGGAATGGTTTCTATCAGTAGCATATAAAATTGCAAGACTAACTCTTGTATTTAATTTATTATAAAAATATATTTTAGGACAGAAATTTGTTTTCGTATAGTGCGTTTATATGGTATGTGTGACTTCTGATTCCTGCTTACATGGATGTCAAAATTCCGTAATATCTTAAGAAATACCCCATGTATACACAAAGGAAAGGTTTCTATCAATAACATATAACATTGCAAGACTAGCTGTTGAATTTAATTTATTAGGTAAAAACTTTATATTTTAGGAGAAAAATGTGTTTTCTTATAGTGTGCTTAAATGGTAGGTGTGACTTCTGATTCCCGCTTACATTGATGTCAAAATTCCCTAATGTCTTAAGAAATACCCCATGTATACACAAAAAAATGGTTTCTTTCAGTAATAAGTAACATGCAGTAGTAACTGTTCTATTTATTTTATTATAAAAATTTTATTTTAGGAGAAAATGTGTTTTCTTATAGTGCGCTTATATGGTATGCATGACTTCTGATTCGAGTTTACATTGATGTCAAAATTCCCTAATATCTTAAGAAGTACACCATGTATACACAAACGAATGGTTTTTTTCCAGTAATACGTAACATTGCAAGACTAACTGTTGTATTTTTTTTTATTATAAAAAATATACTTTAGGAGAAATATGAGTTTTCGTATGGTTCGCTTATATGGTATTTGTGACTTCTGATTCCCGCTTACTTTGATGTCAAAATTCCCTTATATATTAAGAAATACCCCTTGTATACACAAACGAATAGTTTCTTTTAATAGTATGTAACATTGAAAGACTAACTGTTGTACTTAATTTATTATAAAAAATATATTTCAGGAGAAAATTGTGTTTTCGTATAGTGCGCTTATATGGTATTTGTTACTTCTGATTCCCGCTTACATTGATGTCAAAATTCCCTTATATCTTAAGAAATATCTAATGTATACACAAAAAAATGGTTTCTTTCAGTAATAAGTTACATTGCAAGACTAATTACTGTATTTATTTTATTATAAAAAATATATTTTAGGAGAAAATATGTTTTCGTATAGTGCGCTTATATGGTATTTGTTACTTCTGATTCCCGCTTACATTGATGTCAAAATTCCCTAATATCTTAATAAATACCCCATGTATACACAAAAAAATATTTTCTTAAAGTAATAAGTAACATAAGACTAAATGTTGTATTTATTTTATTATAAAAATATATTTTAGAAGAAAATATGTTTTCTTATAGTACGCTTATAAGGTATGTATGACTACTGATTCGCGTTTACATTCATGTCAAAATTCCCTAATATCTTAAGAAATACCCTATGTATACACAAACTAATTGTTTCTTTCAGTAGCATATAGCATTGCAAGACTAACTGTTGTATTTAATTAATTATAAAAAATATACTTTTGGAGAAATTTGTGTTTTCGTTTGTTGGTTTATATGGTAATTGTGACTTCTGATTCCCGCTTTCATTAATGTCAAAATTCCCTAATAACTTAAGAAATACCCATGTATACAGAAAGAAAAGGTTTCTTATTGTAGCATAAAACATTGTAAGACTTACTGTTGTATTTAATTTATTATAAAAAATAAATTTTAGGAGAAAATTGTGTTTTCGTATTGTGCATTTATATAGTATGTGTGACTTCTGATTCCCGCTTGCATTGTTGTCAAAATTCCCTAATATCTTAAAAAATACCCCAGGTATATACAAAGGGATGGTTTCTATCAGTATCATATAACATTGGAAGACTGACTGTTGTATTTATTGTATTATAAAAAATTTATTTTAGGAGAAAATGTGTTTTCTTATAGTGCGCTTATATGGTATGCATGACTTCTGATTTGAGATTACATTGATATCAAAATTCCCTAATATCTTAAGAAAAACCCCATGTATACACAAACGAATGGTTTTTTTATGTAATACGTAACATTGCAAGACTAACTGTTGTATTTTTTTTATTTAAAAAAATATACTTTAGGAGAAAATGTGTTTTCTTATAGTGCGCTTATTTGGTATGTATGATTTCTGATTCCCGCTTATATTGATAACAAAATTTCCTTATATCTTAAGAAATACCCCTTGTATACACAAACGAATGGTTACTTTCAATAGTATGTAACATTGCAAGACTAACTGCTGTATTTAATTTATTATAAAAAATATATTTCAGGAGAAAAATGTGTTTTCGTATGGTGTGCTTATATGGTATTTGTGACTTCTGATTCCCGGTTACATGGATTTCAAAATTCCTAAATATCTTAAGAAATACCCCATGTATACACAAAGGAATGGTTTCAATCAATAGCATATAATATTGCAAGACTAAATGATGTATTTAATTTATTAAAAAATATATAATTTAGGAGAAAACTGTGTTTTCGTATAGTGCGCTTATATGGTATGTGTGACTTCTGTTTCAAGATTACATTGATATCAAAATTCCCTAATATCTTAAGAAATACCCCATGTATACACAAACGAATGGAAATTATATGTAATACGTAACATTGCAAGACTAACTGTTGTATTTTTTTTTATTTTAAAATATATACTTTAGGAGAAAATGTGTTTTCTTATAGTGCGCTTACTTGGTATGTATGATTTCTGATTCCCGCTTATATTGATGACAAAATTTCCTTATATCTTAAGAAATACCCCTTGTATACACAAACGAATGGTTACTTTCAATAGTATGTAACATTGCATGACTAACTGTTGTACTTAATTTATTATAAAAAATATATTTCAGTAGAAAAATGTGTTTTCGTATGGTGTGCTTATGGTATTTGTGACTTCTAATTCCTGCTTACATTGATGTCAAAATTCCCTAATATCTTAAGAAATACCCCATGTATACACAAACGAATGTTTCTTTTAGTAGCATATAGCATTGGAAGACTAACTGTTGTATGTAATTTATTATAAAAAATATATTTTAGGAGAAAAATGTGTCTTCGTATTGTGCGCTTATATGGTATTTGTATGGTATACACAAACGAAAATTTTTTTCAGTAGCATATATCATTGTAAGACTAACTGTTGCATTTATTTTATTATAAAAATATTTTTTTGGGGAAAAATGTGTTTTCGTATAGTGCGCTTATATGGTATTTGTTACTTCTGAATCCCGCTTACATTGATGTCAAAATTCCTTAATATCTTAACAAATACCCAATGTATACACAAAAAAATATTTTCTTAAATTAATAAGCAACATTGCAAGACTAAATGTTGTATTTATTTTATTATAAAATATATATTTTAGAAGAAAATATGTTTTCTTATAGTACGTTCATATGGTATGTATGACTACTGATTCCCGTTTACATTTATGTCAAAATTCCCTAATATCTTAAGAAATACCCCATGTTTACATAAAGTAGTGGTTTCTATCAGTATCATATAACATTGGAAGACTAACTGTTGTATTTAATTAATTACAAAAAATATATTTTAGGAGAAATATGTGTTTTCTTATAGTGCGTTTATATGGTATTTGTTACTTCTGATTCCCGCTTACATTGATGTCAAAATTCCCTAATTTCTTAGGAAATATCCAAGGTATACACAAAAAAATGGTTTCTTTCAGTAATAAATTACATTGCAAGACTAACTACTGTATTTATTTTATTATAAAAAATATGTTTTAGGAGAAAATGTGTTTTCTTATAGTATGCTTATATGGTATGCATGACTTCTGATTCCCGTTTACTTTGACGTCAAAATTCCCTAATACCTTAAGAAATATCCCATGTATACACAAAAAAATGGTTTCTTTCAGTAATAAGTAACATTGCAAGACTAACTGTTGTATTTATTTTATTATAAAAAATATATTTTAGAAGAAAATGTGTTTTCTTATAGTATGCTTATATGGTTGCTTTACTTCTGATTCCCGTTTAAATTGATGTCAAAATTCCCTAACATCTTAAGAAATACCCCATGTATACACAAACGAATGTTTCTTTCAGTAGCATATAGCATTGCAAGACTAACTGTTGTATGTAATTTATTATAAAAAATATATTTTAGGAGAAAATGTCATTTCGTCTAGTGCGCTTATATGGTATTTGTTACTTCTGATTACCGCTTACATTGATGTCAAAATTCCCTAATATCTTAATAAATACCCCATGTATACACAAAAAAATATTTTCTTAAAGTAATAAGTAACATTGCAAGACTAAATGTTGTATTTATTTTATTATAAAAAATATATTTTAGAAGAAAATATGGTTTCTTATAGTATGCTTATATGGTATGTTTGACTACTGATTCCCGTTTACATTTATGTCAAAATTCCCTAATATCTTAAGAAATACCCTATGTATACACAAACTAATTGTTTCTTTCAGTAGCATATAGCATTGCAAGACTAATTGTTGTATTTAATTAATTATAAAAAATATAATTTAGGAGAAATTTGTGTTTTCGTTTGGTACGTTTATATGGACTTCTGATTCCCGCTTACATTGATGTCAAAATTGCGTAATATCTTAAGAAATACCCCATGTATACAAAAAGGAATGGTTTCTATCAGTAGCATATAACATTGCAAGACTAACTTTTGTATTTAATTAATTATAAAAAATTTATTTTAGGAGAAAAATGTGTTGTCATATGGTGCGCTTAAATGGTATGTATGACTGCTGATTAAGTAAATTACTATATTATTATTTTCTATGAAAATAACTATAAGGAAAATATACAGAATATTTTAATAAATTAGGTTGCTATTCAACTTCCCAATTTAAAATTTATTGCACACTTTTTGATCAAAGAAAAATAGGTATCCACAAGAGACAGTTTTTTAAATCTCTTACGAAAAGCAAATGCAAGAAAATTACTATGAGGTGTCATTGTTTCCATTGTTTTCTAAGATGACGATTTGTTTACTGAACAAAATATTAGAGTCGTTTATTTACAAACTTGTAATTAATTTAATTAGTATTGGACTCATTTATTAAATAACTTGTGCTGTCAGGTTAGTTTACGGATATGTGACGCTGCAGCGTGAAAGTTTTCCTAAATTCTGCTGTAAATGTTGAAATAACTCTTCAATAAACGAATGACCAATGTCACATGTTACATGAAAATCTTCAGAATCATCATCTTTTACAGCCATTAGGGGAGGAGGTTGTTACGTTGCAATTTTGTTGCGTGTGTGTTTTCTTTCATTAATAAGTCCTAGTGCCATTGATATTTTATTTTGACAATAACAGTTAACAATTTTCATGTTTATATTCCATAAAATTAAGTTCCACACCATAATACACTGGTGCCAATACATTCTTCACTGGACCGCATCCAAATAGCAACTGAGCTACATTCCCCATCGGATAGGGAAGATGCACTTCTCATTCCTCTTTAGGGATTTACTGTGGCTGAGTTGCCACAGGGGTAGTTCCGCATTTACGCACGCGTGTCTGTACTTTTTAGGTGCCTATTAAGTGCAAAATGCTGCATCGTTCCTAAAATTTCATGACACTGTAAGATTAAAATATTTGCACTACTAATTTGAGAATAAAGCCGCATGCTTTTTTTTAAAAGAATCATGTCGCGCAACATAAAATGTATAATGAGTGTAAAAGGACGATTGAAATAACTAAATAACTTTCTTCATGTGAAGAATATGATTTACTCTGGATAATAATGATATCTAGGTTTAAATGAAAGTTTCCCCTTCTTTTATAAACAAGATAGAAATAAATTTTAATCAACATTTAAAGTTTATTTCATTATAAATATTGAAACTTTCTATTGACACTTATTCCTCAAAGCTAAAAATATTCAGATTAAAGATATTTTTGAATTTCAGAAACAAAATTTAAAATATACCCAGACAACATAACATAAAAATCGTTTATAGTAATAAGAGTTTTTTGACACAATATAATTTATAAAAGAATTTTTCTTACTGAGTATAGTTTTTCAACCTTCTCTGCGGTACGAGTCCAGGGAGAAACATCTACCCCCTTTGAGGTCTGCAATGGAGTTAGGCCAGGGGATGCATTGGCTTGCCTCCTCTTTAATATAGCGCTTGAGAAAGTGATAAGAGATGCTGAAATTAATACAAGAGGCACGATATTCAACAAATCGGTACAAATTCTAGCATATGCCGATGAAACCGACATAATTTCAAGATCTGAAACTGACGTGAGGACAGCCTTTTTGGCATTGGAAAAAGCAGCTGGGAAGATGAAGCTCAGTGTTAGAAAGTGAAAGGAACTGTGCCTGGCCGCTACGCAGCACTGTTTGTCACTTCATGATTTTCTGTTCTTATGTAAAGTAGTAGAAGAGTATAAATTTCTGTAATAAAGTTGTGCTTTTGCGTTTGTCTTTGAATTCTTAGTTTTCCTTAGTTCGGTTTTTGTTGTAACTTATTGGAAACCACTTTTATGTTCATGGCAAAATATCTCCATCATCGTGTAGATGCAAACCCCATGGAAAAGAATATTGAAAGTATTTATTAAAAATACTTATTTTCGAATTTGACATAACATTTTGGTACCCTCGGCGGGACGGAGTACTTTGTAATGATTTTCGACTAAACTTCGAATTTCAAGATGGATGTTGGCGCTCTTAAAACTCAAAGAAAAGGATTTTGAACAGCATTCTCTTTTACCCTGAAGAAAATTGAATTAGAATTATCGAAAGAAGTAAGTGATATAAAAATGCTTTCGATTTTGAAATGTCACTTGAGTGATAAATTTCAGAGACTGGATGTTTGTCAAACTAAGATTTCTGAGAAATTTTTGCAGTCTGAAAATGTTAAACAATTATTTAACAGTGATTTTGTTGAAGCTGAAAATTACCGAGATCAATTTATTGAAATGTCTTCGCAAATTGATTTGAAAGTAAAGGAAACGCCCCTTCCATGTGAATCGAGGAAGTTCAAATTACCGAAAATTGAGATTAAAAAATTCAATACAGAGGCAAAGGAATATTTAACCTTTTAAAGTCAATTTCAAAAGATCCATGAAGACAGAACCATTGCCGCTGAAGACAAAATTCAATATTTATTGCTATCTCTGGAGCCAGGCTCTAAAGCTGAGCGGTTAGTGCTTAGCTACCCAGCTACTGCAGGTAACTATCCGAAAGCAATTCAACAGTTGAGGGAGCGTTTTGAGTGTGAAGATTTATGAGTGCAGATTTATGTTCGAGATTTATTATCAATGGTTATAAAGAATGCATCTACAGGAAGAGCGAGAACTGATTTACCATCTCTTTATGATGAACTAGAGAGCAAACTACGAGCACTAGAGAGTCTTGGAAGAACTCAAGAAAAATACAGCGATTTCCTAATGCCGTTGGTGGAGAGTTGTCTGCCCGAGGACGTCTTGGTCGCCTGGGAAAGGAGCCGTAACCATGACTCTTCAAAAACAAGATCTTTAGAACTTTTAATGGTCTTCCTTCGCCGGGAGGTAAAGGGGGAGGAAATGGTGTTACTGGTCCGCTCTGGATTCGGCCCTCGTCAAAATCAGCGGAAAATGGAACAGGTAAAACCAGCTGAACAGGTAACAGCATCAGCACTCGTAAGTTTGGAAAATCCAGGTAAGACAATAGTTACTTGTATTTTTTGCGATAAATCGCACCCTATAGTGAAAAATGTTTCACGGCGAAGAAAATGACATTATTTGATAAAAAGCAATTGTTATTAAATAAAGGTGCATGTTCTTCTTGTTTAAAGAAGGCTGGACATTTAAGTAAATATTGTAGTAAAAAAATCAATTACTTTGTTCTAATTGTAAAAATAATCATTATGATATTATGTGTAATAAGCAAGAAAAATTTAATGAACAAAAATATTTTCAAAAGGAGAGTCCTCTTTCCATCGCGGGCAGAAGAGAAACGGTATTTTTGCAGACCCATTCTGTTCGGGGGTGTTGGTCGAGGCCGCCAAAAAACTATTCGCGCGGTCATAGATACAGGGAGTCAGAGTAGCTACGTAAGCGACAGGTTGATGACCCAGTTTGGGGCTCCCCTCTTAGGAAGGAGACGGTGATCCATGCGCTCTTTGGGGGGAATGAAACAAAACCAAAACAACATCCACATGTGTTTTCCGTGGAAGTAAAATATAGTTTGAATATTTTTGTTGTATGTAATTTCTTACATAGCTTTCCTTTTCCAATACATGCCTAACTGCTGGAATAGAGGAAATATCTCTACATTTATTTTTAAAAATTTGGTAAGCTATTGCAGAATAATCACTCTGTCGACTTATAATTAATTTAATGTCTGTTGCAGTAAGTCTATATTTTCTTATTTCATGCCATTCTTGATTGTTTGGCCCAATTGTTCTTTGTTCTATATCTATGCATTCCTCTAAAGTAAAACTATAATTTTGATGGTAAAATATTATTTCGTTTACATCTAAGTTTGTTTCACCAGTTAAAGGAATGATGGAATTACCAGCATAAACTACAGCTGGTAAAGGAAGCGTTAAATCTTGTTTAATTTCTTTACTCTCTCTAAGAGCATCAAACACTGGTAAACTAAAATCTACAAGGCAATTCCATTTAAATTCAGTGTTTGATAAGTGTACATTTTCACACTTGTTACTGAAAATTGCAGATGCTTTAACAGGTACAGTTTTTATGATTTTGGGCTGATGCCATGTTTGGAGCCTCTCAGTTGGTGCATCATACAATTTCTTTGAAGAATAATCTTCTAAGCCTTGCAATAATGCAAACACATGTTTGCAACATGCTGGCATCCCTCCAGCAGCACAAATGCAAGAAGCAGTTTTTAACTGTAAGAATAAATAAAAAAAGGTTGACTTAGCTTTTCATCGCTTCAGTGAGTTGATAAAATTGGATATAAAGCATGCTTCAGATTAAAAACTAGGGATTTTGCATTAGGCTGACCAACTAACTTTGATAAATGCATCAACTGGGACATGTTTGGTCACGAAAACAGATATGGGCACTGAAGGTCTTGTCTTTTATTGCGTGGCAATAAGGGACAGGTTGCGTGCCACTAAATTTAGTTTTTATAAAAAATAATGCAGTAGAGCAATATTTAACTTTTAAATTATAAATACTCAAAGACTAATAAAATATTTTGAAATTTAAAATGATTCCTTACTACTAAATTGTGGTACGCACCTAACCCATTTTAATATATAAATATACACAAATGCACACTTAAAGGATAAAAATATGATGTAATTATAATGCTAGATGCCATTTTACTTGGTACATCTTAAACAGTTATCATGCAACACCTTTTAGGTATTTACTTCACTCTTAAATATTTTCTTCAATATTTGACAAAATTATCTAAATAACTCAGGTGAAATAAAGGCTCAGACTAACTTGTAAAACATACTAACATTGTGCCAGTAAATTATGTAGACACTAATTACATTTAGCAATTCTTCAAAACATGTATTTTTATTTAACTATGCATTTAAAATTAAAATCTTATTGAACAATTATATTTTGAAGACTGATTTGATGCAGTCTAATTACTGCGTAATGCTTACACAATAACTATAATAAAAATAACATTAACTATATTTCATTAATAATGATAGTCATATTTTTGTTTTAGGATCTCTTGTAATTATTTATGAAAACTAGAAAGAGACGTGATACACAGAATTTCTAAAATTAAAGCTCTTAATAACACTTTTTATTCATAACAGAATCAGTAATTCAAATAGAGTTATTTTTTTAAGTATTTAGAGAGATAATATAGTTTTTGCCGAGTCAACTAAAAATTTCAATATTCAATGAAACTCTCAGGCCTATAATCTTTCTAAAAACCTTCCATTTAATTACTGCACATATAAATATGCTTCAATGAAATGATTTCTTATATATTTACAAAAGAATAAAACACTCATACATACTCATGAATTATCATAATAAAAGACTTTCAAAACTTTTTTTTGTTTTTATTTGTGGATTAAAAGATTTTATTTGTGGAAGTAACTGTTTATTATTACATAAATGCTAAGATTATATTAAATTTAACTAAAGTTAAGTCTTTATAAGGTTCCTGCTGCAGCTTAGAAAGTTAACTTATAATTTCTAAGCTACTGCATAATATATTCTGCTTACAGAATATTCCTTATTTACATTATTTATATCCTAATATCATCTGATTATGCAATATAAACAACATTAAAAATAATTTTATTTAAGTATAAAATTAATAAAAATTTTAAAATAACTTCAGAAAATAATTAAAGATAAACTTACCTTATCATTCATTGTGATTACAACAGTAGGTTTGTAAGTCACTGATTTTTTCATCTCGGCTTTCACCGTCGCCGAGACAGAATAAGCTGCTGCATTGTCTTCAATTATCTCATCAAAAACTATTTTGCTGACAAACTTCTCTTGCCATAACAAATGACCTTTCTTCATTTTTGTCAAAATGCTATTATTCCCACTCATTTGAGAAAACTTTTCAGCATATTCAAATATTGAACAGTTAGTAAAAGAATAAATATTCAAAGGTCTATTTAATATTGAATTTGACATTGTATATATTTAAAGAGTTGTTAGAAATCTATATATTTGTTTATATAATCAGTTTGCGAGTTGATAAAATAAATGTGGAAAATAATAAACGTTAGTAGCTGTAAATTTTAATACAATTGCATAGCAATACATGTGTAAACAATCTAAGCTTGGTACTTGTCACGTTACAAGTTATTGCAGCGCCGTCTAGCGATGAATTGGGTCCATTTGAAAGGAAGTTTCACTTGCTCGTTTGAGGCTCTTTCCGAAGAACAGATTTGTGGATTTATTCCTACAATTGAGAATAAAGAGATTTTGAAGGAATTAATAGAAAATAAAATAGACTTTACCGATTCTTTTCTAAAGGAAACAGAAATTAAACTTTTAATTGGTGCAGATGTTATAGGAAAATTATTAACTGGGAATTCTTTCGAATTAAAATCTGGTCTAACAGCCATTGAAACGAAACTCGGGTGGACTGTATTTGGAAAATATAATTCAGGTGAAGCGAATAATGCTTCAAAAACTCTGTCGATGCATTCTATGAAGATACCCTTAGGTAAATTATGGGAACTTGAACTTCTAGGAATTTCCAATCCAACCCCAGCCGAAAAAGGAAAACGTGATTTTAATTTAGATGATTTTAATAATAAAATGAAAATTATTACCGATGGAAGATTTGAAGTAGAATCCCATTGAAAAATAATATAAATATCGAATAATTAGGATCTGGTTTGGAAAAGACCCACGTGAATTGTTAAGAAATTAGGATGCAGTGAAATTTTTGTTGATTATCAGCGTGTGTTTCAGGATTGGGAAAAATTAAAAATTATTGAGCGCGTGCCAGATTTTGAGATAGATAATGAATGTCATTATTTGTCTCACAGACCAGTAATTAAACTAACTAGTCAAACCACTAAAATTCGTCCTGTATTTGATGCTTCTGCCTCGGAGAATGGGAGGCCTTCTTTAAATGAATGTCTGTATAAGGGAATTAATCTTATTGAGTTAATACCTGATATTCTTGATAGATTTAGAATGTATCCTATTGGTATTAGTGCTGATATTGAAAAAGCTTTTTTAATGTTGTCTATAGCACCACATCACAGAGATTTTCTTAGATTTTTTTTTCCATCCAATAAAGGTCAGATAATTTATAGACATTGTAGGGCTGTTTTTGGAGTCTCTTCAAGCCCTTTCCTGCTTAATGATTCTATAATGCATTTATTAGAAAACTGTGAACCTGAATATTACGATGTAACTCAGAAGCTTAAGCGTTCCTTTTATATTGATAATTGTGTGTCAGGTGTATTTACTGGCTGTTACTTAGGTAAGGTAAAATCTTCAAATTTTATTGAAACTGTTGTAGATGATAAGTGTATTTTAAGAGTTAGAACAAAAATAGTTTATAGAGATGATTCAAAATATTTCTTATATCCAATCTTCTTACCAGAGAAATGTGAATTCACTAAACTGCTAATCAGAAATGTTCATGTAAATAATAGCCATGCGGGCATTCAAATGATGAAATGTCTTTTACGAGAAAATTATTGGATCATTAGAGCTAGAAAAGTCATAATGAATGTTTTATATAACTGTTGTTTGTAAAAGCTTTAAAACGAAAGCTATGTCAAGTGAACCAACACCTTTACCACCAGATAGGGTATCGGATTGCGCGCCATTTGAAACTGTCGGCATTGACTTAGCCGGACCTCTATTTTTGAAAAATGGAGGAAAAGTTTGGATAGCACTGTTTACTTGCGCAGTATACCGTGCTGTCCACCTCGAGCTTGTTAGTTCCCTCTCTTCTGATGCATTTTTTCTGGCATTAAGACGGTTTATTGCTAGACGCGGATGGCCACGAATAATTTACTGTGACAATGGAACAAACTTTCGTGGAGCTTTCAATGATCTCTCGAAATTAAATTGGAACAAAATATTGAATGAAACAAATTCATAAAATACTTTGGAAATTTATTCCTCCCACTGCAGCTTGGTGGGGAGGCTGGTGGGAAAGGTTGGTTCGCACTGTAAAAGAGCTGTTAAAACGCACTTTGGGTAAATCTGTGTCAACATATGAAGAATTGTATACTATTATTTGTCATTGTGAATCTATAATTAATTGTAGACCATTGACTTATGTATCTGAAAATCCTCAGGAGTTGGTTCCTTTGACGCCTGCAATGTTTCTTATCGAAAATCGGAACTTCGATGTTCAGGATATTGATCAAGTAAATAGAGAGTCTTGAGTAAAATGAATAAAATATAGAAGTAAGCTTTTAAGTGATTTGAAACAACGTTTTAGAAAAGAACATTTGAGTCAACTGGTTAAAAAACAGAATGAAAAGCGATATCGCGTTCCTAAAGTAGGAGAAATTATATTAATAGGAGATGATAACAAAAAACGTTTATTTTGGCCATTAGCGAAAATTATAGAATTAATTCCCGGTCGCGATAATAAGATTCGTACCGTAAGGCTTAAAACCCAACATGGAACAGTTTTGCGACCGATACAACGTATTTTTCCAATGGAGATACAGGTAAATGAAGATAATATTAATGTTGATAAGAAACGAATTGATGAGGAACCTGTTCCTGTTGATGTAACTTCTTCGGGAGGTCAAATGAGACCTGAACATGTTATTTTGAAAATATTTACTTCATCTGGTCGATGTGTGAAAATACCAAAGAGACTTGATCTTTTCAATAATGTATGTTATGAAATTGAGACTCAGTCCGAGTCTCAAGGGGGGAGGATGTTAGAAAGTGAAAGGAACTGTGCCTGGCCGCTACGCGGTACTGTTTGTCACTTCATGATTTTCTCTTCTTATGTAAAGTATTAAAAGAGTATAAATTGCTGTAATAAAGTTGTGCTTTTGCGTTTGTCTTTGAATTCTTAGTTTTCCTTAGTTCGGTTTTTGTTGAAACTTATTGGAAACCACTTTTATGTTCATGGCAAAATATCTCCAGCATCCTGTAGATGCAAACCCCATGGAAAAGAATAATGAAAGTATTTATTAAAAATACTTATTTTCGAATTTGACATAACACTCAGAGTAGACATGGAAAAAACAAAACATATTTTCTGTGGTAAAAAAGAATACCAGTCTGAGACTTTTATAATCGGTATATTTATGTTTCAGTCTGTGAGAAACTTCAGCTATTTGGGCTCGGAGATTGACTACCAAAATGACATCACTCCTGAAATCAGAAAGAGGATCATTGCCGCAAACCGTTGTTTCTTTGGCTAAGACCCCTTTTGAAATCTCACCTAATCAGGAGAAGGACAAAAATAATGTTATACAAGTCATTGATTAAACTAGTTCTAACCTACGCCTCAGAAACATGGACCTTGACGATGAAGGAAGAGAAAACATTGGCAAATTTTAAGTGAAAGGTCCTAAGAACTATTTTTGGTAAAATAACACCTGGCGAAAAAGGTATAACTTTGAACAGTGCAAAATATATGGAGAAGACATCATTAAATCAATAAAACTATCTAGAATGAGATGGGCAGGCCACCTCATGAGAATGAGTACAGAAAGAACATCAATAAAGGTCTTCAACACAACCCCTGTCTGTAATAGACCAAGAGGAAGACCAAAAAAGAGATGGAAGATGACTTCAACATACTTAAAGTCAAGAACTCGAGGTCGATTTCTAGAAAATGGGTGGAATGGCAGAGACTTCTGAAGAAGGCCAAGGCCCACAAAGGGCTGTCTTGCCAATGCTGATGATGATGAGTATAGATTTTACATAGCGAAAAACGCCTTTTAATATTATATGTGCGAAGACCCACAAGATGATTTCAGTTATTAGGATATTTGGAATGGAATCAATATTTTTGTTTCCGATATATCTATTTATTAAAACCGGTAAAATTTCCCGTTTTCCCCCCTCTATTTTACCATTAAAATATAAGCTACTGTCTATAAAAAATGAAATGAAAACTCTTAGAAAACTATTCCAACGAGTGTTCAATTGTCTTCGAACAGCTTTCAACATTAAACTCTAGACATCGACTATTCTGTATCAATTTATGGGTCTTTCAAATTCAGCAGCAAATTTTCATCCCGTTACTTCATTCCGATGACTTATAAAATTAGCATCTGAATATCACACATAATCAAATGTGGACCAAAACACTGAACACTTGCAAAACAGAAAATATCTTTAAGGCTATATTTTAATTCATTTGATGCATTTAATGTATTTTAATGAGGAAATTTGCACGAGAGTTGACACATAACAATAATTTATTTGAATACCATTAGATTTAGGGTACTTACAGGAAATTTCTTCCTTTTCTTCAGTTGAAAGTTGCTATGATAACAATTTGGATGTTTATTTTCTCTTATTTCTCTGAACATTATTTCTTGCTATTCAACCTTTGTTTTGAACTTCGAAAAAGGAGGAATGTATTAAAAAAACTTAGGAATACAAAATCTTTTCGGAAATTTTGCTGGTTTCTAGTTAAGAATACATTGAAATGCGCGATTGAATTCCCATGATCAAAATATTTCAAGATTACAAGTTAAAAAGATGGCATTGAAATGAAATTAAAAAGAACAGAGGTAAGCAAAAATATTTTTTTGATGGAATTCTTATTGTCATTAACTGTAATTAAATTTTCTTCAACGGTTCAAAATAAGCAATTTCTTGGTAAAGACTACAGTATGCCTTATGTCAGTTTTTTTATCCTATTTTAAACTGTTCAAAAGTAGATATAATATTTATAAAGTTAAAGAAAACAAAGAAAACTGAAAATAATAAATATTGGTGTTTTACATAAAAAGAATGTTTTTACTTTCCATATTGGATGCCTCCAACATAAAAGGAGAAAGAATAAAGATTATTGAATTATTGAAAAAACAATTGCTCAATATCAAAAATTATTAAAAGTTGCAAATAAGAAGAAATGAAATTTTCTATAATATTAGTTTATATTTATATAGAGGTTATATTTGTATAAATTTAAATTAATTCAGAAAAATATGTTCATTTTGATTTTTGTAAAATAATCTAGCTTTAATGATTTAATCACTGACAAATGCATACATATTTTGTGTTGTGTATATAACGCTGTATCTAAGAAAGCTATCTGTTTAGTTATTTATAAAAAAGAAATAAAAGAAAAACAATTCCGATGAAATTACTAACTTTTTCCATTCAATATGCGTTTGAAGTGGTTAAAATTAGAATTGTGACTAAAATATAAACAACTTACATATTTATTATTGACTATAATTTTCCTCTTCTTTAGTTTTCGCAACGTTAAGTGCTAAAAAATGAGAGATGCACCCTTAAATACATGTCGTTTAAGTTATCTTACGTGCAATTCTAACTTAAGGTTTCAATATTGTATTAACTATTTCTTTTTAAGGTGTTTTGATGCTACAGCCAATCATAATAAAAAAATTAACTACTTTTTGGCTTTTAATCTTATGTTTAAAGTGGTTTACTCTATCCAAGTATTTTCCAACATTTCGTCTCATATCATCGAAAAAATATTTATTGAAAATAATTTTTTTCTTCAGTTTTTTAAAAATAATTTCTTTATACAAGCTTGGAATAGTTTTTCTTCATTATATAATCAATGTATTGACAAGAGGTGATTTTGAATGATGTTTTGGAGTTTCATTTTCTCTACATTAAATTAAAAGTTTAAGACATTGCGACTTTCCCAATGCAAATATTCGTCATTCTTCTCTTCCATCCAACAGTAAACGCGAGGACTCTTTTGGCATGCATCATATTTGACTTGGAAAATTATTGCTTATAAGATGAAATTAATATTTTATTTTTCCGTTTGCCGGTCGAACAAGTTCAGTTTCAACAACGCTGTTACACATTACTTACGCTTTTGTCCAGTGCTGCTGTAAGTCCTTATGCCGGATGTCTTACTCCAGATTTTCACCAGCATAAATTAGAAAATAACCATTTGTCTCAGTCGAGGAATGCTTGATTTTTCCCACGTGTTTCTTGGGTAAAACTTAATTTAATGTGAGATTTTATAAAATTTAGAAGTGACCCATGTAATATCAATAGCATGATAGAGAAATTTATTTTTCATTTTCTTGATTAGCAAATGAAAAAACTTATAAGTTCTATTTATTTTCTCTTATGTATTTGGGACATACTGAAGCGATTATAAGAACCCAACTCAAGACATTTTATTAGAGATTTCTTAATTAATATTTTTCATTCAAACACCTTTAAATTGCCTATGAGGGCCTAAGAAAAAAGTCCTTACGAAAATGTTGTGAATTACAGTCGTCAAAATATTTCATAAAAATGTTTCTGCAATTAGCACACACACACATGTATATAGATACAGTTATGTATGTATACATTAGAATGCTCCTTTGAAATTCAGAGAAATCACATTCGTTATTTAGAAGGTAAAAACCATGAAGCATGACATGAAAAGTATACAACAGGACAACAAAAACAACATTTTTCTAAGAAAGCAACAAAAATAATTATGAAGCGAAGTGCGTGACAATTGAAAAAAATTGGACAGCATGTGGAATAATTATTTATTTTCTGCCATGAACAAATGTAATTCAGGTCATGGGTCATGTTCGGAAGAAGATGAAAAGAAATTAATGTTACCAAGAATGAGAAACTCGTCCAAGTAAAAAATTTTTATTTGCGGGTATAAGATGAACGCTGCAAGCAGTCGATAACTTTCCAGATTAGGAAGTACTACGACGTGATTTACAAACATATCGGAATATAGAACTAATAAATGTGCTCACTAGCATCTCCTTTAAGGAACAGCATGGGGCAATGTACCTCTACAGTTTTCCTAAAAGCAGCATTCAAGGAAGCATGTTTCATGCATCTCCCCTACTTACGAAGATCGGTTGAAGACGGGGGGAAATAAAAACGTTTCAGTTGCTAAGTATGATGTAGGATAAAATGGTTGACCGCAAGACACGTTTTCTTTTTAAAGATTTGTCTGCGACATGTTTTTAAATAAGGGTCATTCAATACTCTCTGAAGAGAGATTTCTCATCAGGGGGTGCTGATTGTTCACACAATGGAAATAGAACAGCTTGAAACACAATTGTTGGATCTGTACAGTTGACAGACAGTCCCCGAGTGGTTGCAATAGAGCAATATTTTCACCACAATACGGGGCTCGAGCGCTTACCTTCGGAAAGTATGCACACGTCCCACTTAGGTGCTGGATACCTTCCGAGACCTCCCACACAGGGCAAGACCTTTTACCTCCTTCGAATATATTGATTGCCTTGGATAAGTGCTACAAGTTTGAAAAAAAAAATTATTTAACTCTTCAGAAAGGTCAGATTTTCCTGAAAGTTACTGAAGACAGCTTTTCATTTCAAGATTGAAAGATGCTTTTAAACTGCACGAGTTGAAAAAGAGAGAGAGAAAGTTAAATTATATTACGGTTGGAAATTCTTGCAATGAATTGCTTAAATGTTTCCTTTCTTTCAATTTTTACCTTCTTTTTGCTCTTACATGCCATAAATAAAATAAAATAAGTATTTGATGCAACTAAATTGAAATAATGTATATATCTGAGTCTGCAATATATTTATTATTCATTTACAAATTTATCTTGTTATGGTATCAGTGAATATTATTTTTCACGCTATATATATTTGGTCTTTAACTTTTTGAGCCTTAATCAATTCCGGAATGAGAAGGGTGCTTAAAAATGATGAAAGATACTGGGTTTAGAGATAGTGAAATTAAAATCTGTTGGTGACAATAAAAGCAAGCTTTCCTGTAAGTCAATGTTCCACTCATTTTCACAACTCCAGTGATAAGAAGTCTTATTCCCTCAACTGCCTGACCTTCTAAAAAGGAATCAGGTTCATATTTGCTTCATGGAAACATCGTATAAGACTAGCAAACAGAATTTAACTTCTGAGAAAGAAAATAAAGGAATTATGCAAACTTTCAAACAGAAGTGTGACAATGCGGCCTTCCCATATTTGCTGATAACTACGTGGATATGTCAGGTATTGAAAGGCGCTTTCTTCTTTTCGATGACTAGAATATTTATTGGTCAGTTAATTTGCATCTACTTTTATATACACATTGTGAATCTAACATTTCTATAAATTTCTCAGGAAATCTGAACTAAAACGTGATTATCATTAGTTTCGAATTTGCTATCACAGTTGACCCTTTTAAGCAGTTGATACAATCATGAAAAAAATGGACTTTTACACCATGCTTTTAGCAATTTTTTTGTTGACATTATTTACACCAAATTTTCTATTTACTCTAGAAAAGAATGTGTGTAATCTCGAAAGAGATATAAGTATTTCCTGTTAAAAAAGTCATAAAATAAAGTAAATGATCATATACCTTCATCATAAAAATTAACACTTAAAATATATAATATGCAATTCACTTTATTTTTTAATTTGTATTAAAATTTTTTTTACAAAAACGGCCAGTATTTAGAGAATAGTGTTATTCTATTCCCATTCAAGAAAAATTTTAATGGATTGAAAATTTATAAATTATGTTATTTCTTTAGTCACTTGGTGATAAAATCTTCATTTTTAGAAAAAAAAATTATGGGAAAAAATTTATTACAAACTAGATTTTAATTTCATAAAAATGTTTTCTACTGAATCCCAATTTTTAATCTTCGCAACAAGTAATGTAATTCCATTTTAATCTAATTTTTCTTATTTTATGAGATATGTTTTTCTGAACTTTCAGAATTATTTTTGAATGTGCACGCCTGCGGTAAGATAATTAATTCGCATTTACACTAATTATCCTAACAGTTAGTAATACGAATATTAAATAAGTAAATTCTTTGCTTTTCCTATTATATTGACAAACTTTTAATGTCAATGGTTTTCAACTCGCTTGTAATCCATTTTTAAAATTTTATCTATAATTTTAGCATATTCAAACGTTTTATTAAACAGTGCTAATCATTTAAAATAAATTCAAGAATATTTTAAATTCATACAAATTTAAATGAAATCAAATCGGGTAGATTGATAAAAATTACAATTTGGCAACCATTTTGTTAGATCAGCTCATGAATTAAATAAAAGAAAAGTTATTATATTTTAAGAATACAGTTTTAAGTGACAAATGTAACGAAAGAAATATTTTGTTCAATTAACGGTTGCACTATTTCCAAATTTCTGTTCCAATAATGCAATTCTTTTATAAAAACATGGACAACAGAGTCCAGATAATAAAAATTTCAGTCGATTTTTAAAAATTAGGTAATAATTGTCTCATAAAATACAATGCATTTATATAAAAATATAAAATATGGATTTATGTAATTTTATTGCGCATAAGTTTGTTGCACAATACACTTAGATAAATGGTACATTTCATAAAAGAAAAACTATCAAGTTCAAGAGAAATTTCTGACGCATATTTAAAAGTGTAACAATTTACACCCTCGATATTAAATTTAATGTATTTTAACATATTCAATTTCATCATTATCAGTTAGTTTTATCATACTTAATTAATTCATGATATTATATATTTAACTTCATAATATTTTTCAGAAATCAAAATTAAGAATGAGATGCTTAATAACGGGTAAAATAAATAGAATAAATGATACGTTGCAATCTATATACTCTTAAATACTAAACAAACAGTTTGGAATTTTGAAAAGAATTTAGAATGGTAATATGCAAGTAATATTCCTACAAATATAAAAAATTTTTATTGTACATTTATGATAGATTAGGACTTGCATTATTTTGTAAATACAATTTTTCTTCCAAAAATTTTAACTGTCAATAAAAATTTTTAAAAAATGATGAATAGAGTATTTAAAAAGACTAGCAGAAAATTAACTAGTATAGCTTTTCATTTTTTACTGACATCTTAACAATTACAAATATATCTTAACATGACATCTTAAAAATTCCAAATACATCTTAAATGACATCTTAACAATTCCAACATGTGAAAACAATCATATTAATAATTATATGTATAAAACATAAAGTTCTGCCTGCTTTGCACTTCATAGTCTAAGTCAAGAAATAATTTTCGTTTCAGAAATTTTTCTCGTAACTTACATGAAGTAAAATAATCACACTACGGCTTTAACTCTTAGACAATTCCAATTGGTGTATGCTATGTGGCAGGTGGTCGATGCCGTGGGGCAACAGGCCATTTCTGTTCAGGGCCATTCGAACGGCACATCGTGCAAGGTGTTTCAGTTCCCTGGGTTGTGGGGAAGAGTGAGGGATCACCTCCTCCAAATTCTCGGAAATTTGCATCATCTCGCAATCTGATTTCTTTAGCATTTCATTTCGAAAAACAGCATTAAATTCGTTTCTCGTAATTTCTGGATCCGGAATAGGCCTCCACAGCAACCTCAGCTTGCCCGAAAACTCAAAGCAATCTCCACAGTGGTCAGAATCGGGAACTTCTGCGTATTTCAATGTGTGAAGCAGAAGCAGAAATCGTCTCATTGAAACAACGGCCGGCTTCATGGCTGCGATGGAAGGGAATCTGAAAATAAACGGTTTTTTATATAAATAAAAATGAGACTGTGAAAGAAAATTATTGCTAGTTTCAAAGACAGCAGAATCAATGTAAATTAATTACTATGGATGGAACGATATTGTGAAAGATTAATGAAATCGATTAGAAGAATTTTTCATACGGCCATTTCATTAGCCACTGAATAATTTCCATTATATTTTATTGCAAGGAACAATTTTATCCTGGAAAACCAAGTATCGAATATAAATGAAATAAAAGTGAACACAAGCAATATGTTTGTGTAAAAATTTCAGTGCCGCTCTTAACTTATCTAAATTTCCTGATTTCCAATCATATTTTAAGCTCGTTATTAACTATAAGTCAACGCAAACACATATAACATAATAAAAAAATTTTTTTTCGTTCCAAAGAAAAAAAACATTGATATTATACCTTACTATTAGACAAATCACATTTTTAATACTGTACAATTAAATAGGAAACCGAAAATTAAGGAAAGTTCTAAAGATTAAAAAAGCTTTCAAGAATATAAAATGATGCTTTTCAATGAAAACTTTGTAACTATAAAATGATTATTATTTGCAATTATTTATTACTCTAAAATTTTAAATTGTAGTAAAAAGTTAATAATAATAATTAGTAAAATAAAATTAAAGAATCATTAAAACTAGATTTTATGTTAAATGTAAATATTTTTCTAAGAAATTTATTTCTATTTTCCAATAAAATAAATAAATTCCAATATACTTAGTAGTGCTATAAGTTCTGATACAAAAATTTGAGATCGTTTACTGTCACACAAACGCAGCAGATGATAAAATATATAGATTTCATTGTTGAAGATCATCTGCAAAGTTCTTTTAGAAAATCTAAGTACTTCAATTATTTTGTTATTAAACAGACAGAACTTTAACTCAGTAGAATGAACATCAAAGAGAAGTGTGCAGCTGTTATATCTCTGCATCGAAAAATGAAGAGGCCATCGGAAATTTTTAAGGCTCTTAAGCATTTAGAAATCAATAGACTATTCATTTATCCAACAATTGGGAGATTTTCTGAGACATACAGCATTGAATACCGTACTAGAAGTGGTCGTCCACGTTCGATGAGAACACCAGAGCTCTCGTGAAAGCATGGACTTCGCCAAAATCCTTGCCGATAGAAGACACTTGTTGCTAAAGAAATGAACGTGCCAAAAAGAGCAATGTGTCGCATAATTAACGAAAACCTTAGACTAAGAGGTTATCGAAGAACAACTGCTCATTTTCTTACAAATGAATTAAAGCACCAGTGGTACCTTAAAGCAAAAGTACTGTTGGTACGTTCATAACGGCCCACAGAAGAATTATATTTGCCGACGAGAAAATATTTAATGTTGAAGAATCTTTCAACCGCCAGAATGATCGCGTATTCGCAAGGACTGCTAAAGAAGGGAAGAAAAAATGCATACAGAGAACACATCGTCCTGCTTCCGTAATGGTTGGGTGGGGTGTCAGTTACGAAGAAGTCACGGAGATTCATTTTTGGGAGAAATGTGTAAAAACCAAGGCAAAAATTTATCAAGACACTATCTTAGGACCAGAAGTGAATTCCCTGAACGTAAACTTCTTCAATGAACACGATTGGACTTTTCAACAGGATTCTGCACCTGCTCATAAAGCAAAAATGAACCAGGGGTGGTTGAAAGAAAATGTGCCAGACTTCATAGAAACGCGTGGTAACAGCCCCTATTTTCAAGAGGCAAAAACCCCAGAGATGCAACTGCATACAGACCAAATAGCCTACTCCCGACAATTTCTAAATTATTTGAATATTGTATTAAAAATAGACTACAAAATTACACAAATATAAGCAATATTTTAAATGATGAACAGTTCGGGTTTAGAAGCCAACATTCAACTGCACACCAGTTGCTCAGAGCTGTGGAGTTTATTTCTGGAAATATTAGTAATAATAATCCATCACTATTTTTGGACGTTGCGTTTGACAAGGTGTGGTTAGATGGCACTATTTATAAATTACATAAATTAAAATCTCCAATCTTTCTAATTAAATTGCTAAATAGCTATCTCAAAGGCAGAAAGTTTGCTGTAAAAATCAATAACGACTATTCAAACAACTTTGAAATTTTAAGTGATGTACCTCAGGGCTCTATCCTAGGACCGCTACTATTTTGAATGTATGTAGCAGATATTCCCAAAATGATCATTTTTATTTTCTCCATGACACGGCTTCCGGTTAAACCAACGATATTGATGGCAATCCCATAAGAACATATATTCCTGTACTTGAGAGGCGACTCAATGATTGAAAAATTGCTATACATGCAGAAAAATGTGTCTCGGTACTCTTTGGCAACAAAAGAAAACGAACCCCGGAACTACAAATAAATAAAACTAAAATCCCCTGGTCAAACAGACTGACCTGGCTCCCCCACATCTCAGAAAACTATTAAAAAATGTAAACAAATTGAAGCCGTTTTATACCCACTTATTTCAAGAAACTCGTGACTAACCACAGATAATAAATTATTAATTCATAAGAGCTTAATTAAACCAGTTTTAACCTATGGTGCTCCCATCTGAGGGTTCGCAGCTGCCAGATATTTTACTAAATTACAATCTTATGAAAACAGAACTATTAGAATGAGAATGCTGGTAAGCCCCTCAATGTATTTTAGAAATCAAAATCTTTTCCGAGAGGTTATATCGAAATTATTTCTAAATTTTAAGAATTGCAAGTGACTTTTATAATATAAGAGTATCCCAAATCCGCTAATATAAATTATCAGCGAAACTATGATATTAATGACCCTGCCAACAGGAAAGAGAAGACCTAGAGTCATTCTTCTTGACAATATTACAGTCATTACCCTCATATTTAAACTAAACAAATTGCGTGTTGCCATGACAATAGATTAATCTCAATCCATGCATCATCTTTAAGAAAAGAATGACGCTTGCTGGCACTTCAAATGGAGCCATCTCTCAAGTCTGTCACTTTGGAAACCGCAATTAAGTGCTTCTCCCTCCCCACGCGCCAAACCCCATGTCCATATCAGGGCTATGGGGTTTGCATATATTTCTTTCATATATTGCAACATCTTTTCTAAAGAGCCCTCAAGCGAATCTTTTAATCATCGCTGGAAGTACTCTCTTGATACAGGAAATAGAAATATTTCCTTAAATAAATAGACTTGCATAAGAATATTCTTTTTCATTTATAATTATTATTACTCTTAAATAAGTGTGTCAAATAGATAATACAAGCATATTAAATTCCAATGGGTTTCATATGTGAGCTGCAAGAAAGCAGTATGGATACAATATAGTTATTCATAATATTCTTTGATTATTTGAATTTTATGAATATTCTTGCATATTTTATTGCTACATATTTCCTAAAGGCCTACCAAATCTTAGATGTCTTAGCAGTGAGGAATAAAATTTGAATAAATTTTTTTAAATATTTATGTAACTAGTAACTTATTCCAAGTTTCTGTTAAGTTTTGTTTATTTTTCGCTTATCGCTACAAGCTTCTATTCAAGACAAAGCTGTAAGGGCTATCTATTCTAAGTACGTAGGTTATAGTGGATCCCTGCAAACATCCACTCCGAATTGGAGATTTTTTCTTCTTTAACTGTTGACACTAAATGCAAGTGTTCTATTTACTTCCAATATCCCTGCTTTTGTGGGAGAATTTCATGTGGAAATTTGTCTTTTTTTTAGGGCAAGAACTTTGGTTGTGAAAATTAGCGTTAGTATTTTTCTAGTATTTCTGAATAACTGATTTGTATTATCAAATCAGGTGTTATACATAGATTGGTTAAATACAGGTATAATTAGGCACTGAGTATTTGGATGATCGTTTGAGTTAGAATGTTAGTTAAGTTACAATTGATGAATTAGGGACTTTTTACTGACATTATAGTTTTCCTACCAATTTTATAATGGAAAACGGAATACACGTTTCTTACAGTTAATAAAAACGATGTTATGCAAAACTGAATCTTGCTTTTTTTTTATAAAAAATGTGGACTTTTTAATAGAGAATAAAAGGGGTGTATATTTTTCTTAGTCTCAGCAATTATTCCGATATGACAACTTTAAAAGAACGGGAAAGAACCGCATGTTGAAGTTCTTGCAATGAGAATTTCGATTACAAAATATTGTAATGTTTAAAAGAAAGAAATCCCCAGATAAACAATTGTATAGAGAGTTCAATTCCGTGTTCATTATATCTCAAATATATTCCAAAAGTTGTAATCAAAATTTCTGAATGAAACATAATATTCATTTAAAGTTGGCCAGAGACAAACATGGATAAAATATTCATTCCATTCCATGCAGTAGTTTTTAATTCAAATTTTAACAAATTTCGTCGAGAAAAGAAAATAATTTTATTTATATAAATACTTACAGAAACGTTAAGTATTTGTTACAAATTTTAATATATTCAGCAGTGTTAAGGTTAAATTTTGTATGATTCTTTGGGAAACTGATTTTTGGAACGAAAGGTCTCGATTTAGATCCCTGCAAATGAAGAAAGTGAGATAAATTTCATTATTTTTTTAATGCTCGACTGATGGTATATTGACGGGAGATATCAGGGTTTTCCCCCTTTCGACATGGGAAAACGGTCCTCTATTTATGAAGTATTTTCTAGGAAGGCATTTTACGAATTGAATATCAAAATTCCTTTCAAGAGCTTTAAATCATTAGGCAGTTTAAAATGTGATATTAAAGGTTAAATTTAACAATTTAGAAATATCTAATTAATTCTTTTAAAACTTTTATTGAATTTTTATTTCTAATAAGTAAAATTTAATCGGTTTTAATCCATTTTTGAGTAAAGATGCATAAAGCTGCTTTAAGTTTTCTATTGAAAACATTCACAAGCGTTTCTTATAAAATTTCCTGGAATATAGTAAGATATTTTTTGCTTAATATTCCGCATTCCGAATTCTGCATTCGTATTTTCATTTTTCTCACGTTTGATAGTCACAAGAAAACAATTATATGAAAATGGACTGAAATATTTAATTTTATAAATTAAATGAAAGTAAAGGAGTAGAAACGAAAAAAATAATATTTTTGAATTTAATGAATTTAAATAATCAAAGTTAAATCCAATTTAGAGTGAACATCAATTTATGAATAAAATCAAGCCTCCCACTTAGCAATGTGATATTTTTAGCAGCTTCAAATTTACCAAGAAGTTTAAAATAATTCTGGAGATCCATGATTAAATTATTTGTAAATCTTTAATTTTATTAAAGTAAAATGTACAATACATTTTATAAACTAAATCACACAATTTGCAATAATATAACATGCAAATTATTGTAATATAAATAACAAACCCCGTACAGGAACTGTCAATATTGCAATAAACGAAGAGAAAAAACTTATTTTAAATACTTGTTGAATTAAATTATTTACATTTTTAAGCTCAGATTGGCGAGAGAGGGGTTGAGTACATATTTTTACATTAACGGAATAGGATAAAAACAAGTTTTCTTACTGTTCACTTCATAATAAATAAAAAACAATAGATTTCTTCATGCATCATTGTTTAAGATTTTTACGAAAAGTAGATTTAATAAGGAAAATTTAAAGAAACTCATAGAATAGAAATAATTCCTTCAACATTTTATAGAAAGAGCATCAGTTAGACATCTAAAATTACTCGATCCTGAAAATCAATATGTCACTACCTTTTGTAATTTAGGTAAATCACTTATTTAAGGAAAATTTTGTGAAAATTTTAAATAAAATCTATTTTAAGAAAATTAAAAATCAAGACAGCCATGAAATAGTAAAATATATTTTTTTAAAAAATTTATGTAAAGAATTGTAAAATAGAAATTTTTAAAGAATTTATAATTTACAAAAAACCAAAATATGTTATAAGAATTTATGAAAATCTATTAGCAGTATATTAGCATTCTAAAAAAATTAGAATTAACTCCTAATATTCATCAAATTTAGAGAAACTTCATATAAAAAAGCATCAAGACTTTATACCTGTAAATATTTATAAACACTAAGTTTTCAAACATACTCCATCATGTCAATAGCTCTAGTATTAATTTATGTAAAAGTAAAATACTAAACTCTGCACAAATAAAACAATTAGTGTAAAAAACCAAGCGACTTACCCTGTTAATTCATCAAAATGATAAGCACATTAACAGATGTTCGTATTCTGTAAAAATAAAAGTAAATATATTCTTCAAATCAAATGTTTTTTAAATATTATTTAAATGTACTTTTCATATTTATTTAAATAATATAAATCATAAATTAATACGGAATAAATTTAAATGTATTTTTAAAATTCTGATTTATAATTACAATTTTGACGCTTATTAATAAATTACATAGATTTTTTAGTTACTCGTACTTAGTTTGATTATATATATATTGATTATTTTGGAAAATTATCCTGTAAATATTTTTATAATATAATTTTATAAAATAAGATTTTTGGCCAGAATAAAGGGAAATAAGGGATGCACGTTACATATGAACGTTGATATACATGAAACATTAAACTGTAGTTATAGAACCGTTGAATTAATAGATAACGTCAATGACTATTTTCAACGAATGTATAAGATGCTACATTTTTCACCGTAGTGGAAATTTGGGGAAAAATATTGAAGAATTAATTTACTAAAAACATTTCCGCAGTGTGAGCCTTTATGAAACATTTGCATATTGTTTATTTGTAAAATCAATGTTATCCGACAGTTATAAATGCAAAATATAAAAAACGCAATTTAATATTTAAATTGATTTGGAAAAATAAATAATTTTAATGTTTCCAGCAAAAAGTAATTTAGATATTAAGCAGAATAAGTAATAAGTAGCATAATTTATGAAGATATTTATACCACTAAATCAATAATCCTCTAATAGTATTTATTTCTAACAAAAATTTAGGTAAAGTTATAAATCAGAATTGTATACTGCACTTAAATAAATGATGTAGTAAAATGAAATATATAAAAACACAATTTTCCCATTAAATACGAATCAAAATTCCAAAATGAAAATTAATTTTACTGCGGAATCCTGTGAATTTTTGATACCATACAGTTATTTTTTACTTACTTAAGGATTAATTTAATCACAACCTAGAAACGCTCTACAAATATCTTAAGCCAAGATGGGAACCGAATCCAGGAGTTTTAGTATTAGAAATCCACAGTGCAGTTACATACATTTTTCTACCTACAGCGCAAAGGAGAATTTTAAAGAAGAAAAATTTTCATTTTATTGAAGGGAACAGGAGTCTGAAATGGTGTGGATCACGGCATAAGTAACTATAAAATAAGTTAAATTCATTTCTGATGCTGATATCAAAATATGGAAATGAACCATAGCTTAGCTATATGACAACTTCTTAGTAAAATAATCGCTTTATTCCACTCTCACTTCAACGAAGGACGCCAAATTTTCAGCGGAAAAATTATTTCATTTATGCACTCGATACAAATACATTTAATGAAAGATATCAAATCGGATTTGAAAATGAGTCTTAGAATATAGAATGCATTTTTCAAACTTTTTTTTTTCAATGGCAGGCAGCTGAGGGTTGCACCCTATGCCACAACAAGGCCAGAGCTGCTACTCATTTGTCGTTACCCAGCGGGCACCTGTGAACCAAGTCACGGAGGCGAGTAGCGTTACCCGCGCCATACCACCACAAACCCGTTTATAGGGCGGGCCACATTCATACATCACGGAAGAAATGACAGAAGGAAAGAAACATCAATGCCCAAACCGGGATTCGTACCCGGGACCCATAGCTCAGGAGTCATGAACGCTAACCACTGAGACAATCGGTCGGCTTGCATTTTTCAAACTTACTTTTATATATTTTGACAAATGCTGCATTTTTCTTTCAATTAAACAATTGAAAACTATAACGCAAAATGAAGAGTTTTAGTTTGAAAACTAAGTTATTTTTTAATCATTTCCGGTACTAAGCATTCGAACTTCTCCACTAATAAAAATATGATACTGTAATTCACGCT
>JAJQOW010001239.1:0-57453 GCA_037975125.1 Latrodectus hesperus
CATTAATTTTTCAAATGACATTATGATATTAACAATGAAGTAAACAATTCAAAGAACAAATGCAAATTGTTTTTATATGTATAATAATGTCATTTTATATATAAAAATATTTTTGGAAAGCACAGAGTTATAAAATCATTATTATTTTACCTGTATATCCTAAATAACAAATTATTTTTAAAATTTAAAGTTTGTTTTCCTAGACATAATTTAAATTAAATACCATTTCATATTCCTAAGCATAATATAAATTGAATATCATTTCATATTTGCTAAATAGAGTAATCACCGCCTATAACACGGTTTATTAGTTAGTTCCGCGTTAAACGAAAACGAGCCGTGGTAGCCTAGTGGTTAGGGTATCGGTCTACCATCCGGAAGGACGGGGTTCGATTCCCATTGCCGCCAAAGACCCACCGAGTACATGCGATAAATGTGCTCGTTAAATCTGTGAAATCGAAAGTCCTGTGGTCGGTCGTTGAGCAGTTACCATGGGTGCAATGGTCTGGAGAAATTTACTCCCCCTTCAGATCAATGCCAAAATTGAGGGAGTAGATCCTCTGGTGCTGCCATCTATCGGAGGATTTGAAGAGCAAAAGTCGTACTTTCACTTTCATGGTGCTCTGATTAAACGAAAGACGCTCCCAATTGACTTAAATTCGCATTGCCAAGGCATAGCGAGCTTGGCTTGTCCAAGTGTCATAAGCAACAACAACAACAACACAACAACGAAAACGAGTTGTACGAGTATTCTCGTAAAGTGCCCTCGTACAACTTCGTATAATGCGTTATGAATAAATGATTCACGTTTAACATTTCTTGTAAAGGGGGTTTAAATTGAATATGAAATAAAAATATGCGTGTTTTATCAAAATTAAATTAAGAACATTTTAAATAAAAAAATGTTTAGTACAAATGAAATTAAAATCAGTGCATTTCAAATAAATCAAATCATTCCAAAAACAGTTTTATTGCATGTTTATTCGCTGTAGGAGCCATGTGAAATAACGTTCCACTGACTTATTTTTTAGCAGAATGTTCAAAGGTCAATAATACAATTTAATTTTATAAGAACACAATCTTCATAATCAAAAATATAAGCGAAATGGATTGTGAACTGTACAAATCATTATGAATTTCGCAGTACAGAAATATAATGTGGGTAAAGTACGCGTTATATGGAGAAAAACGCGTGTTGTGTAAGGACATGAGAACGCATTATAAGAGTAGGTGTTGTAGGGGAGATTAAGTAGAATACAGCAAAATGGCTGTACAGTTAATCATTTTACACTTAGTTCAATGAATTTATATATAAATTTGGAAAAATAAAAATTACAAAACATTTCTTAAATTCAAATCTAGTTATAAATTGAAAGGAAACATTAAATTAATGAAGACAGAAGATGAATTTACATTAATTTTTTTAATGCGCCATAGAGAAATACGGAAAAGGACAGTGAATTAAAAAAACGTTATATTTTTAATTAAAGTTCTAGATTAAACAAGAAAACGTGTAGTTCTTCAGTTAAACAAATAAAGAGTATTCACTTCACATAATAATTTAATCAGTATCGCCTAAAAATGATATTTTATATTACGAAATAAAATTTTGTTGATAGATTAGCTAAAAACAAATCGAATAAGGTATGGGTTTCCAAACTTTTTTTCTCGTGGACCGCTTTCAAAGTTTTACTATTTTTGTTGGACCCCCTGCTGCTGCATTTCTACTGTATTCACAAAACTCCTAAAAATATTACCCTGAATTGAGGGTGTTAAGAAAAAAAGGAAAAAAAAGTAGCACTTTTTCTTGTGTCCTATTTATTAAAATAATACTCATGATTATACAAAATTATAAACATTAATTATTACAAACAATCAACAATGAACTCTGAAATGTAAATCAACCATAAAAGATAGTTATACATTTAATGAGATGGCGCACGGGCGGCACTTTGCAAGTCTCGACATGTGGTGTACACTCTTGTACTATTATTTATTGTTCGATTCAGTTCTGTGTTTGAACTGAGTCTCGAATATTTTTGAGTACCTACCTAGTGAATGATGCTACCTGCCTACGTTGATAGGTAAATCCAAGCCAAAATGTTTGTTTTTTATTATGAAAACCAGAAAATTTTTTGTGGACCTCCACTTTCAACTTGTATACCCCTGTTTTCTTTTCACATCTATGTGGACAACCGTGTGGTATCCTATGGACCCCTGGGGGTCCACCTGGACCACTTTGGGAACCTATGGAATAAGGCTTAGAATGCTTGAAAATATCAATTAGTTACTAATTATTTATAATTGAAATTGGAACTCTTGTATCCGCAATCCAATGCACACCCTATTCTCTGTAGCAAAAAGTCTAGATTGCAAACACATATGTTACAATGAGTAACCGAACTATGTATTTCTGAAATCCACTCCCTGTTTTTGGCCAATACAAACAACAATTGGGGGTCTCCCCGAATCATGTTGCTGAGTCCCATGGAATTGTCCTGGCATTGCCCTTGCCCATGACCTGAGCAGACTGCTCTAGCTAGACTGAGGTCTGGGCTTATAAAGACTCTCATGTGAAGTGGAAATGAGGGTACTTCTGTACCTGGCCGCTTCTGAGCTCCAGTGGCTTAGTAGCTTCACGCCACTTCCCGTTAAGATCAGCTAAATGTAGCCTCATTTGCCCCGACGAGTGCTTTGGAGGATGACCACGTCAACTCCTTCATTGGTTGTTAGAACTGCATGAGTTAGGGACGTGTCCACGTTAATAGGTGACATCCAAAGTCCTTCCGCTGGTGTGGCGTTGCTGTGGAGAAGAGAACGCCAGATCAGGTGTGGCCTCGTCACCTGACCGTGATTCGAAATGACGAGGCACTTGGTGAAGGGTGAGTATTTTAAATCGGTTAACCTAAAGGTACAGTCCGGAAATGTAAATTAACGAGTATCCGGTGCCGTAAATATTTTTTTCCTCTATTTTCACCGCTGCACATGAAGGACAAAATTAAAATGGGGAAAATATCACTTCATTTTCATTTGAAAACGATAAGTATTCCTGAGTAGATTGCCACATCGATATTCCTTTTACTGGGAATCCAATTCTCCTTAATTACGGTTTAAATTACAAATGTGGTTATCAAAGATTAGTAATAATATATATTTTTTATTTTGAAGACCAATATCCCGATGCAATTCTTATTATATTCTGTTGCCATTCTCAAATTAAACCCGGACATGAATTCAAACAGAATATGAAGATTTTATTGACATAAATGTGCTTTAAATTAAAAAATAAACTAGCTTTGGAAGCAAAGAATTTATGAAGCATTTATTATTGTATCTTAAGTAAATATTATAAATATCAAATTAGAGTTAAAAGATACGAAACATTAGCCTTGTTACATCAGAAGACAAACCAAATTCTTGAAATTTGAATTACTATGGATATTGGACAGCGCTTCGAGATTCGTGTTGGTTGAGAGTCGATAAAACAATCTCTTAAGAATAGCAAGACTTTTATTCGTAGCAAATTCAACCAGATACAGGGAATTCTAGCTGTTAAAGTCACAATTACACAGCTCCATGGCAGCTAATACAAGAGCAAATAGCTTTTAGCCACAAAACTCTCTAAAGCCTCATACAGGCAACAGCTTCCATACGCTATATTGCGTCACGTTTTGGTTGCGTGATTTTGATTCATTAATAAGTCCTATTGTCTTTAATATTTTATTTTAACAACCTAACAATCAATAATCTAACAATAACAATTTTCATAATTAATTTCCATAAAATGAGCTCCACACCATAATACACTGGTGCCAATACGGTCTTCATACGACCGTATCCAAATAGCAACTGAGCTAGATTCCCCATCGGATAGGGAAGATGCGCTTCTCTATTCCCTTTTTAGGGATTTTACTGTGGCTGAGTCGCCACACACTAAACCAGCCCTCAAGGCTGATCGTCTTCCTCACTGTTCTATACCAGGCGAACGTATTTGCACTTGGTTGGCGTGAAAATCTTAAAGTTTCGCTTTGGAATGTTCTAGGCTAATACTGGTCCTAGATTCTAGGTTAATACTTGCCGCTAATATTGGTCATAGAGCTTCGGTGATGGATTTTTCCAGGAGTATCCATTTCTTGCCAAAAGGTCACTAAGTCACCAAATCATTAGAGATGTCCATTTTATTGTGGAATGCACATACATTGAGCAATGTTTGCCCAAAATCTGCTTATTTTTGATATTTCTACGATATACTAAGACAAATACAAATCATATTTATAAATTTACAACATTATGAAGAGATCAGTTTTATTACCACTTATGTAAAAATGGTGAATTTAACGCTACTTAGAATACATATAAAATTAGTTTTTTTAACAGTTTTTCATTCACAGATTGTATTTCTATGTTGTTTTCGGGTATGAAAATTACTATGGCTTTTGTAAGAAACGCGTTACAGTCAGCATCTCATCCTGTCTAGCTAGGCTAGACAACCCCCATAAAACCAAAAATATTTAAAATGTCTATAAAATGTGATGGGTCCCGAAGGACATCGTCTTTTTTAAAATTTAGGCAGGTTAAGATATGTCAAGGGGAGGCCATATTGACGGAACACCAAGGACAGTCTGGAAATGTCCCTTGCCCCTGCTGAAAGGTGATTTCTCTCGTGTGCCCACTCAGATATATAGGTAAAAGGCAGTTTGATAAGATCCTAATGGAACATAACATCTCATCCTAATAGAACAATATGGAATTGGGTCACTCCAAAAGAATATTTTACTCCCTATCAATTTTGGGCTATTTTTTAGCAGTCTTGTTCTTCAAATAGCATTGTTGTTGTCGATAAAGTCTATACCTTCATGAAAATTTGAAGTTTTCATGTTTATTAAACATGCATGACCTCAAATAGTTTTTTATGTGGAATAAAGATGCGTCTTTAGAAATATTCTATATTTTTCATTGCGCTATTGTGCTAAGAACTTTTGCAATAAAAGAAATAAATTGGCGGCTTTTTAAAGTATTTTTAACAATTTCTTTAATTATATTACTTAAAATATGTTTTAAATAAAAATGAAATTTTTAAAAAGTAAGGTATCTTTAAAGTTCGTCTGGCTTTAAATTTGTCTGCTATTATGAAAGAAAAACACATTCAGTTTAAAATTTAAATCTTTTATGAAAAAATCACTTAAAAAAATTTACAATAAATTTTTATAAATTGATTAACATAAAAAAGTAGTAGCGGCATAATATTTTCATAATGATTTCACAAATGGTTAATTTAAAATTCTTGTTAAATACCATCCTAGTATCATAAAATCGACTATTAAGTTATTAAAAATTAATTTCGAAGTAAAAATATAACCATTTTTTTTATAAATTTGAGTGTATATTTAAAATATTCACACTGTTTAATTTCAAATTAAAGTATATAATTATGTACTTAAAATATAAGTACTAATGTTTAAGCAATAAAAATTTTCTAAAAAATTTTTATTTTTAAATTTAGAAGAGTTAAAAATATGATTACTTTTTTTCTATGTTGTCTTAAATTCCTAGGTCTGTTGGCACTTTTCACAATGTGTGTTGCCATTTGGAAATGACTAAGATTGAGAGATTTTATGAGAGTGTTAAAAGTTGGTTTGAAAAAAATGGATGGATGTCAGAGCTTGTAAGTGCGTGTGCCAAGAGCATGAAAGCACTTCCTGACTACATTTTTTGTTCCGTTTGGTTTGTAACTCTTTTTTTTACCGCAATACACATCCGCGAGTTATACTTTGAAGATATAAATTCCTATTATTAGTATAACTCAAGTAGTTTAAAAAACATTGCAATTTGGTTATTATTAACGTAAGCAGGTTAAATTTTCCGTTTTTCCAAATTCAAATTTTCTAATCAAATTTTATTCTAAAAATGTTATTATCTATCTATCTATCTATATATCTATCTATCTATCTATCTATCTATCTATCTATCTATCTATCTATCTATATATATATATATATATATATATATATATATATCTATCTATCTATCTATCTATCTATCTATCTATCTATCTATATATATATATATATATATATATATATATATATATATATATATATATATATGAGAGGAAATATATTTGAGAGGAGTAAAAATATTGTAAGCCTAACAATTTGCTACATGTAATTAAACTATGATTTTATGGTTGAATATTTTTAATCATTGAATTGCATTCATAACTGTATTCGAAATGGATTATTTTACTTTTCAAGGAAACTAATTTTTTTCCCCAGCACTTCATTGCCTTTTGCTTTGTCTTGTTCAGAGTTACTGAATGAAGATTGAAGTTTGGTTGTCTCTTATTGGATGAAAATCCTTGACAAGCGATTATATTCATTCCATCTGCATGAGATCATCACTCCATTAACTTAACATTCTAAAACACTTTCTATATTCTGTTATTTTTATAAAATATTCTTCATTTATTTTTTCAATATCGCCAAATATCTATTTATCCATCAACTTTTTATTTTCCATTTCCAAATATATTATTACGTGTTTTCACATTTAATATCATGTCCTCTTATCATTTCACTAGTTGCCAAATTGGCAGTCGAACGATTAGCACTTTAGCTTTCGGTTCAACAGATCTTAGGTTCGATTCCCAACATGAGTTGGGATATTTTAAAATATCAGTTATTGATCTCATTAGTTCTCGCGTGTGAAAATCGGGGCGAATAGACAAAATCCATGTGGCACATACATATTGGTAACTAGGTAAAAGTCCTGGAAAGACACAGTAGATGCCTATTTGCTTTAAAACAATTTTCTGCTGTTAAAGTATTCTTAACAAGGCTTATAACTACTTAACAAATATAATAAATTTCATATGAGTAATCAAAATTTCATTTAAAATATAATTTCCGAACAATTTTTTTATTCTTTATATCGTTAAATTTGTTTATGGTTTTGGAATATCTGAAGCACCTTGATTCTGCTACTGTTATTTCTATGAAAGATAATTTTCAAAATTATTAAAAAGTAATAAAAACTTGTACTGAGTAGTATTTACACATTTGCTTAACAATACATATCGTTTCTCGTGAAGGTTTTGTCACAAGTACATTGTTTTTAACAATTGTAAACAATTATAGTTGATAATAGCCGGCCGGTTGGACAGCCCTATTCGGAAGGGAAAGTATCAAGTTTGATTCTAGCTATTATTAAGCAAAAATATGTATTATAAGTTTTATTTTTAACGCGCATGATTATAGAATTACAGGTTATAGAATAGTTAGGCTATCACAAAATTAGAAAAACAGGAAATGTTCCTGTTTTTCTAATTTTGTGATAGCCTAACTCATTTATTACTTATTAATGGTTTTCCAGATAGGCAGTAATAAAGCTGAAAATGTGTTCACTTTGGATTAATGGTAAAACAGTTCTTCAGAGCGAAAGGCTTCGGGTTCAGTCCTAGACAATTATTGAATAACAAGAGATGGGTTTTCTGCATGCTTGCAGTTTGTAGATTTCCGGGTTTTCTTCTTTGTAATACTGAGTACTGTTCACTAAATATGAAAATACGTTCAAGATGACATTTCATAAGACGGGCTTAAAGTAATCTTAAGTCCAAATGGCTTAAAGTAACCTTAAGGTATTAAGTGTTTCGCTATATGATGTCACACACAATCTGTTGTGGTGTTCATGCGGAGAGGAAGGGGCCAATTCAGGTGAGATCATTTGACCACTTGTTGATGCGCGAGTATTCCCTTAAGATACAGTCCGGAGTTTGCCTGCACCACTATGTATGTATGTACGCAATGTCCATAGATATCAAAATTTTGAAACATTCTTCAATTTTGTCTACCACAAAGCGTCACTCTATAAAACATTAACCACACGTCTCTTCAGAAAAACAGAATATTTTTACCATCAGGTATTTGAAAAGTGTTTTATATCTACATTAAAATCTGCAAATTTATTTTAAGAGATACGGTAGAAAATTTTCATTTATACGAGCGAATTGCGTCCTGTTTTTCAAAGAAGCAAGCAAAATTGTGAATGAATTGTTCTCGGTGTAAAAGAGTAAATGCCACGTCTTGTCTGAATTACGACCGCCCCTGGCATTCAGTCAAAGAGCCTTAACTATCTGCTTTGGCAGCGGATGCGGAATCATGGGATGTATTTATACGAGGGAGAAGATAAATGAGTCGAATACCGCGAACGTAATTCGAATGGCAGTCACAATATTTAGTTTTTATTGGTGCGCAACAGGAAGAACAGATGGTTCTGGAGCGCTGCTGGCATTCATTGGAGTGACACGTGCAGCAGTCCTCCCTCCGTCGGGTCGCGGTTTGTGTCCCGTGAAATGGTTTCTGCTCTTCCTGAAATAGGGAAGTTATGACTTGTTCCGAAACTCACGAAAATGAGAAAATGGAGTTTTAACCATATTTTACATTCAGATGAGTAACTTCTTTAGAACCTCCTCACCGAATAAAAAGACACATAAATGTTGAAGTTTTGACATCCCTTTGTAAACTGCCAAACGGCCTAATGCAGTGGAGCATTTTAATGACCACACTATTTTACTAGGGCTTTTCGTAAAGCATAGGCAGCAAAATCCATCTCCCTTTATACAACAGTAACTAGAATCAAACACAAGAACTTCTGCTCGGTAGAGTAGTGTCCTGCTACTAGGTAAACAGCCATACTGACCTTAAGGAACATTTTATTTCCCAAATATATATTTTTATTTCTAATGGCAGATGGGAAGACAATTGTAGTCAGAATAACAAACATGAGAACTAGACCCACGTGGACTCAGATAATAAAACTGAAACCATAGTCAATCTATAAATAGTTCATCGTATGTCGAGATCTCCAGTATCTCCTCCACAGGTATTTCGAGTTCAGTGCAGGCCATTGACTCAAATCTTCCTTTCCTCTCCTATGCTGCACAGTTGGTTAAGAGGACTTGAGAGTATTTTTATATGATATAGATAATTAGAGAGACGCCGACCAACTTGTCTAGTGGTCAGCGTGCCTTACTACGGATAAGGAGGTCCTGGGTTCGGGCATGGATGTACTTCCTCTCTCTCTCTCTATCTATCCTGTCTTTGTCCTTTCCTTGTATGAATGTGGAGTGAATGGTTGCCTACTCTATAAACGGGTACCTATGGCATGTGTTTACTGAGGAAGTCGGACTCCACACCAAAATAGGGTTCAGTTGGAAAAGTGGAGCAGCGAACCCCATGTTGCCAGCCTGGCTGGCACACCACAATGTATGAATGAATGAATTAGAGAGACAATCGTGGCCAGCAACAAAGTGAAGAATGGCAATAGATCTGTCCTTTGGCGCCAAAGAGCAATTATTTGTGATTTCATCGACCCATTTCTTGTTTTTATTTGCCCATTTAATGCTTTTCCACAAATCTTCTCTAAAATATTTTTTAATCAACCGTTGGCAGTATAAAAAGGAATTGGTTTATATCTGCTATTTGTCCAATTTCGGTTGCTTTCTTTGCCATGGAATCATCTACTTCATTTCCCTGGACTCTGCGGTGCCCTGAAATCCACTGCAATGCTTTTCAATTAATCATTGATGGCCAGACTAAAATATCAACTGACGCAGATGAAGCAATGTTCAAGAGAGTACCACAAGAATCTGGCAGTCCTCAAACCGGTACTGAAGCTGCGAGAGAGTGATTTGAATAACTGAAATTTCGCATCTGCAACTGTTTTATACCTTTCACCTGGAGAATGCAGATTGTGAAGGGCATCCAAAAATGTGGACGATTACAAAAACTTAGATAATTTTAATGAAACTCCATGTGTCTACACATCGACAACAAACTTCAAGTAAAACATCTAGAATTAAAAGAATAATTGAAAAAAGTAGAAAAATATTCTATATTCTTCATAATCTCATGAGTTCGCGTTCTTATGTAATATTGAAATTTTGCATTTGACACCTTTGTGAAATTAAGCTGTCCAGCTTTTGTCTTGAGGAAAAGCGACTTTTCCTTTTGAAAATGTTGAACCTATGAAGTGACGATAACTAAATATACCATGGTTTGGGGTACTGTCGAAAGACTTGGATCTGCACCAAGAAGGAGAAGTGAAGGGGATGCAAAAAATGAACAGATAAGATCGTCAGGTTGCTGTCAAAACAAATGACGACCAATGTATCCTGTTAACAGCTCTTGCTGACGGAAAAGACGCTATTCAACTGCAAGGATGGCTTTTTTTGACAGAAAGACAAAGGGCCACAACCACTCCAATCCAAAACCGGCTTTTGTCTCTACTCCTCTAGTCCAAGGCTATTTATTCTTTGGACCACAAGACATAGTGTTGAAAGGAATTCGCGCTTCGAAACTTGGAAATCGGATAAAAACATATTTAGTTTAAATTTTTTAGTATGAGATGAATTTAGTTGAAAGAAACAGAACAAGAACCAATTTCAATTTAAAATCGTCTTCGTGTCAAACACCTAACCAAAGCTATTTATTCTTTGGAGTTAAGGCCCTCTGTGGACAAGTAGTTGGGAAGCAGAGTCTTGACATTAATACTAATCATACTAACACTTATTAGATACCTAGTTTACCTTAGCTGGTCAAATGACCCGAAATTTACGTTTCCTACTTTTATGTATGAAATATGGATGTTGGAAAGGAAATAAAAATATAATGATAATAAAATATGTATTATAATTATATGAAATAGTATTTTTACAATTTCTATTTCAAACGCAAAAAATACGAGTTGTTTTTATACATCACATTTTTTACACATAAGTGTTTCCGTCGCACATTTCTCGCAAACAATTTTTTTACAATTGGAGCAAATTTTATTAGTTTTATTCTCTTTGCAGTATCCTATTTGACACCTCTTACGTTTATTAGAATCTGTAACAGGGTTAGACAACGATCGTTTAGTATTTGCTTTTTCTTTTGGTTGTTCACGGGCAACTCGAAAATCGTCGGCAAGTTCTACTGCTAGCTTGAGTAAAAAATCTTGTCTCGAGATATTATCTCCTGTCGTTTGCTTGTATAAAATCCAGGCATTTATACCAGCTAAATCAAGGATATTGAAAAAAAACTTGGAGTGGCCATCTGTTTCAAAATATTTGCTCCATATGCAGCTCGTGCATATAAAATTGCAATAAATGCAGCAAGTTTTTCTTGAGATAAACTTTAATCGGATCCTAACACTCTGTTTGCTTCTTCTATTGTGCATGTTCTTATATGGTTCATAATACGGTGGTCAATTATCAATGAAAATGCAGTACTAACTTTACCTTTCATTATATGACGTTTAGCATATCCTGTTGGGCCTACTTCTTGCCTGAAAATGTTATGAAGTGGTGGTCTTCCAGGTGTGCCACCTATTTGTATTTCTTCCCAAACAGATCCATCAATTGCAACATGTTGTTCATTTATTTCTGCTTCACTTTCTTCAGAACTTGAGAGTAATCTTCTTCTTTTTCGTCCACAACCGATATTCACAATATTTTCCTCTTCATTGTCAGTATCTGTAGATTCAGACTCATTTTCGTTTGTAACCAATATATCTTCGTTTTCAGAAAATTCATCTTCACCGATTTCCGAAAACTCTTCTCCAATATCATTTATATCTTCTAAGAATTTGGACTGTCTCGTTCGTTTCGACATTTTATGGGTAAATAGTTACCTGTATCACTAATAAAGCTATCAAAATAAAATAAAAACTATGTACTAAACTTTTCTTTTTTTGCTACCTTTTTTACACAAAAATCTAGTTTCAATCTAAAATTTTTATATTTTCTTGAATTATTCTCAGCTATTTTGATTGAACTACTTTACGTAACAGTCTTTGCATACATTTGCAGTTTACTGAATACAATAAGATAAGCAATATGTATTGATAAGCTTATAAAACAAAAAAAATGTTCTCCGGGTCAAATGACCCGATGTGGTAGACAACGGTATACGACAGTTATTACTCAAAATAAACAAAACAAAAAATTATAAAAATAGTATAAGAACAGTAGACTTAATTAGTCAGAAAAAGTCAGTAAGTTAAATTTGGAGAAGTAATAAGATAATACGTGCATTATCAATGCAAAAGCTCAAAATGGGTCATTTGACCCGTTATGGTATGATTAGTGTTAAGTGAAGAGTATTTGGGATTGGTTTTCACTTAAATTTATTTATTGCACATTAAATGTCGCAATGGCCTGGTTGGTCATGAGCATCGTTATTCATTATCGGAAGGTAGTGAGTTCGAATCCCGACTTCACCGAAGATCCGTCATGTTCCTTAAAGGCGGTTGGGGCACGTTAAAACTGGGCGTGGTGGCAATGTCCTTCAAATGAAAGGATACTTCTGGGGGTGGCAGGCCAAGTATTGGGGGTCTTCCGCTTGCTTCAAAATCAGGAAGACTCCATCCGGCTGCTTCTACCTAAGTGGTAGGGCCCAACTCAGGATAAGGTACAGAGAAGCATGCTGCTGCAACAACTTATTGAAAATGAAGTCCAATTCAACCGAAAAAGGATTGAAGTCAAAAGCTTTCGATTCTGTTTGAGAGAGAGATTAGATTTATCTTGATTGACAAATATAACTCATTCAAAATTCTCGAGTAAGATCTGTTTACAGATGAAATGGATGGATGGTATGACCTTGGAGCACCGAAGAAGAACGCACGCATCCTCATATCATTGAAAATAACAATTTGAAAGCCCAAAAATATGCAGATTGTGTGTGGTTTTACCTTTCCAATAATATTTGATCATGCTGGATTTCATACATCTCACGTGAGCATCACCATTGAGGCTGAAATCCAAGCTCATTTAAAACATGTTTACGAGGAAAATTTTTTTACTATAACAAACAACAGTGACTGAACTTCTTTAGAAATAGAACTTCTCAAATACTTACCCATAACTGCATCCCAATAATTTGTCCAACAGTCTTTACCATTCAGAAGGACAAAATCATATAAGACAATTTACATTATTCGCAAACAATACTTTTTTTATATGCGTGTGGAAACTGTGTACTTGTGGCATTTTTTATGTTCTTGCTTATGGATCCAAAGATTTAAAGTTCCTACAAAACGTTTCACTTTTTCTTTCAGTATAATGTTTTATTACTCATGCAACGCCTATTTTATGCCCTTGTATGACTCTCATACAACGGTTTGACCTATATACTTGACTTTTTGAATTTTTGAGCACTGTAGAAATGAAATAATGTGATATACAAGTTGATTTCTCTGTTATTCTACTTATAAAAATGTAAATCTGTAAAATACGATGCATCCTATTTCGAGAATTTTATTTGTTATGATAAAAGAATTACATATATCTAACTTACATGACGAGATCGACACCTGAGCTCTTTACCCTTCTGACCAGCTGATATCACACCAATGAGGAGAAGCTTAGCGCACATATCTTTTAAGAATGAAGAATTTCAGTTAGGTTAAGTATCGAGCCTGTCACCTTCTGGACTCTACACCGAAATCTTTCCTAACCAAAACTACATCGATTTCATCAGTATATGGAGAATGTGATAGCAAAACTTTATAAGAAAAAGGTAGTTAATATGCATGATACTAATTTATAATTGCTATCAGCTTTGTATAAATGGGGAAGAGTAGTTATATATATAGATCAATATTTATTTCTCTTAATTATCTATGTTTTGAAATGGCAAATGGGATTATTATATATAATTCTCAAGAATTATTTATGGGGCTGTGCTTAAAAGTATGCTTTGTGTCGATACAATTTAAATTAAATGAAATCGATACATTTATAAAACTTTAATAACGGGACAAATATGTATATCAATTATATAATATATTAAAAGCTAAATTATATAAATTTAAGTCATCCAATTGGAATTGTCGTCTCAAGTCTGACAGGTGAACGTTTCAATACTCTAAGACTGGCCTCATGATCTCAAAATACTTAAACACATTCAGAGTTTTAAGTTTCAACATTTTTCCATATTAAAGCAAAGGATTCTTGCTTTGGTGTCTACTTCGTCACTTGATACTTAAAATGACGGGATGCCTAGCTATGTTTAGTTGTTGTTGTTGTTACTAATGACACTTGGACAAGCCAAGCTCGCTATGCCTTGGCTATGCGAATTTAAGTCAATTGGAAGCGTCTTTCGTTTCAATCAGAGCACCATGAAGGTGAAAGTACGACTTTGCTCTACACACAAGCCATAGGAACCCGTTTATAGGGTAGGCAACCATTCACACCTCATTCACACAAGGAAAGGACAAAGACAGGATAGAGAGAGAAAGTACATCCATGCCCGAACCGGAATTCGAACCCAGGACCTCCTTATCCGCAGTCAGACACGCTGACCACTAAACAAGTTGGGCGGCTAAGTTTAGGTGATTTAGTTAACAAAATCCGACAATAATAAATATATCACAGTAGCTTAACTTGACCTAAAGATCTTATAAGAGGTACAATGAAGAAATGCGATTCACAAATTAAACTAAAAATGTAAGCATTGAGTAAATCTAATGCAGAATTAAAATTTAAATTCAGTTTATATGTTTTGTTTTGTTCAGTAACAACAAGCTGAGATTATAAATATTGTGGTATAGAAATAAATAAGTATCTATAAGAGTATATATATATATATATATATATATATATATATATATATATATATATATATATATATATATATATATATATATATATATATATATATATATTTGGGGAAACAAAAATATCTCTCTGTGCACCAAGGAATACCACACAGGGCCCGAAGGTACAACAAATGTACTACAAAACAAATCCAAATAAATCATGAGATGAAAAATAATAATAATAAAAGAAGGCAGAGAGAGAAAAAAAGAGATATAAAAATGAAAAAGGAGTTAGATAACAACAAGGATAAATTTTATAAAAAATTCAAAATTCTCTTTTTTAACTAGGTCCACCATCATCGGGGGCCACCTGTTATTTAAGTCTTCACAAAGCTCGTTCCTTTCTTCTGAAACAGATGGGCATTCAAGAAGAATGTGAAAAGGGTTGTCACTCCCAGTGTTGCACTTGCACACCTCACTGCTTTTAATGTGGAAACTGTGTAGGTAGCTATTGAATTTCCCATGTCCAGTGAGGAATGCGTAATCTTAAAGTCAGTGTAGAACCAGTAGTTCTTAATTCTGCAGGGAACTGAAGGAAAAAAAGATTTTGTCCACTTATACAATAGGAGAGGAAACGAAACCTGAGTTCCATTCTGTGATAATCTTCTTTTTGGCAGTGGTTTTGAAAAAAGACTTGAGTAAGCTGGTATCGAGTTTATTCGTGGAAGTGAAAGAGAAGATTCGGCCAGGAAATCTGCTCTGACATTTCCATACACACCACTATGACCATTGACATTATAAGAGTATATACAGGACACTTTTTTTCAAAATACTAAATATTTTTGCGGTCAAACTAGTTAATTATTTCTTAATATTATTTAATGTAGTATCAATTGAAAAAAAAAACAATTTCTTTTGTGTAAATTTAATTCTGAACATATAGGATAATTTTCTTCAACATTTTTACAAATATTTTATGAAACATCCTGATGTGCTTTAACTAATCCATTTTGCATAATCTCAGATCTTTTTTGGTATATATTTCCAAATATAACGTTGCATTTACATGACATAAATGCCTTGAAGAAAATAATCCATGAAACTTACAAATTGAGTTCACAAAGGTTAATTTTCCTCCATTTAAAATAAGTATTATTTGATTAATGCCTTCTAGAACATACACTATACAGCAAATTTATATTACTTAAAAACACATATTTTTCTCTGAATTAATGGCAGCTACCTTTTAAATATAATTATTCGGTATTATAACGAAATAATAGCTTTTAGCATAAGAATATAGTTCAATCTCATTTATATGTTTTTCGCTTTTATACCTCAGAATATTTTTTATCTATTTATTCGTTTTTATTGGGAATCATGTGACCTAGATGTTTTTTTCCAACGACGGTTATACACTTGGGTGACGAACCCTATGCCACAACAAGGCCAGAAACTGCTACTCATTTGTCGTTACCCAGCGGGCACCTGTGAACCAAGTCACGGAGGCGAGTAGCGTTGCCCGCGCCATACCACCACAAACCCGTTTATAGGGTGGGCCACATTCATACATCATCACAGAAGAAAGGACTGAGAAACACACATAGAACAGAGAAGGAAAGAAACATCCATGCCCGAACCGGGATTCAAACCCAGAACCCACAGCTCAGGAGTCAGGAACGCTAACCACTCAGCCATCGGTCGGCTGTTACCTATATGTTTATTATTTCAAATTTTCTAACTTATCATATCTAATTTTTCATTTTCAAGTGATAGTATTTTGCTATTTTATAAATTCTTAGAGGTTTTTTATTGCTTTTTGTGCGAGTCTTATCGCATTTATTATTCTAATTTATTCAGGAATATTTTCACCTGTTTTCATATTCTTGAATTCAGTTTTATTAGATATCGTTTGCTTTAAAAATTTGACTTTTCTAAATGTTTTTATGTAACATAATTTTTTAAAGTCTAAATTTAAGAATTAATTTCGCTACTTAAATGGGACAAACGGTCTCTTACCTAACCAATTTTCATATCAATTTATTTTCAATTATATTTTTCCTCTATAAAATAAATTTATATTACTTTGCTTTTAACCATTTTTATTTTTGTATATATTTATAAAATTTCATCTGCTTTATAAAAATATTTCCTTTATCTTTTTCAATTATAGATACATTTCAAACCATTTTATGTCGAAATTAATTTTTCTTTGTTAGTTCTATAAATAATGTTTTTGTCAGGAATAATCTCTCAATAAACAATTTTTCTTTTACTTATTTTCCAAAAAAATGTCACCATTTTTAATACTTGTAATTTTAATTTAAAAATAAAAAAATTAATTTTGTTAGACATCTGCCTTAATCCTTCTTTATACTGGTATTATAATTTTTAGCCATAATTATTTTTTAAAGAATTTATAAATGCCAAAATTAATTAGTCCCATAAATATTATTCACGTGAATATACAGATTTCTTAATTTATTTACAGAACTTTTTTTGACCTTTATGTATGGATTTAAATTTATTAAATGTCAGTTATCGGAAAAAAGAATTCTTTATGTTAACGTTCTCAATTTTATCCATTGCTATATTTTTAAGGAATTTATAAGCGTCAAAATAAATTTTTTATGTCATTTATATAAATGCTGCCTTTGACATGGAAAATCTTACTGATATTTTAATCATTTTCCAAAAATGTCATCAATTTAGGTAACAGAAATTTAATAATAAGAACATTTAACTTTCTTTCATATAATCAGCTGAAAAAAGGCATTTTTTAGAGCATTATTTTTAGATATTACTATTTTTAGCGGTAATTATTTTTAAGGATAATTTATAAGTGTCACAATAAACATTTCTCTGTTAAAATTGTAAATATTATTCAAGAGAATTATCGTACTGGTTCCTAATTTATTTTACGATATTTGTAGAAGCTTAATATACAGATTTAATATTTATTAGGTAACATCTGCTGGGCTGGGCTTGCCTTGTTGGTTAGGTTCCTTCTCGTTATTGGAAGGTGGTGAGTTTGAATCCCGACCCAATCGAAGATGCATTGTGTTCGCTAATGGTGACAGGTGCACGTTATGTCGTGGTCGCTCAATATCCTCTGTAAGAAATCCTACTTTTGATGGGGGCAAGCCAGTCTTTTGCCCGGTCCCTGCTTCTGAATTACGAAGACCCACAAGAAGGCGCCATCCCCCTGCCTCTCCCCCACGTGGTACTGAAAGATAGAAATCCTAATACCCTTAGCATTATACCCCAGCAAATAACGTGTGCTTGTCAGAAAAAGCATTTTTTAATTTATGTTATTATTTTTGGTCAATGTGTTACAACTTTAAAAAATATAAACGTTAATTTTTCTACACCATTGCTATAAATACCACTTGTCGCTCGAATCATCATGTCTACTGTAATTGTGAAACATGTACCACGTTACAGTTTCATTAACCCTTTGACCGCATTCGACGTATCAGAACGTCATGCATTAATTTGACCAAAGTCGCACATGACGTTCTGATACGTCGTTGAAAATGAGACAATATTTAACATGTTCATTCATGTTTATTTCAAAGTAACAATGATAGTGGTGATGATAGTGAGATAAAACCAAGATGCAAAAGACGTACAGAGACTACTTATCAAGCAGTGATAGTGAATCTTCTCCTGAGAAATTAGATCAATGGATTTTGGAAGAAAAAAACAATGTACCTAATGTAAAACGGTTTCGTGAAGTGCCTGGAATAAACCCTTTGTGTCTGCGAAGGCTAGGTGCTCATCCTAAACCTTTGGATGTTTTGAATGAAGTCCTAAATGAAGATTTTTGGAATAGCATAGTGGAAGAGACAAATAGATATGCCAGACAAGTGATAGAAAAAGGTTTTGGTAAAAAATTAAACAAAAGGTTGGAGCCAATAAATTCTAATAATTGCATAAAATATGCTGTTATTACAAATTACTCTACCCCAAAAAATTAAATGTGCTCCAAATTCAAAAAATTATTCGAATAAATGTGCATCCAAAGTATTAAATTAAATCCATGATTTTCCAACAGTTTTAAGAAATTTTCAGATCATTAATTATGCGAAACGTGTAAAATATGAGACTGCAAAAGATGTTGAAGCTCTTAGTAAGGAAAATTTTTTAAAATTTAACTTTTATACATTAGTTTAATTATATATTGTGCAACCCAATCAATTTAATACACATTGTATAATATGTTTACTATAAAATCAAATGTGTATTTCAAACTAACATTTAATCAAATTAAAAATTTATGTATCCATTTTCTTTCATTTTAAGACGTGAGAAAACGAATGATATTTTTTTAATTAATTTGGAATTTAACAACGATTAATTATCTGATTATCGAGGAATTGCTGAACCGAATACAGTCTCTAGTATTCGGTTCAGCAATTCCTGGGTTCGATTCCCATCTTGGGCATGGATGTTTAAAGTTGTTTAAAATCCGCTTTAAATCATTGACCCTTGTTATATTAGTCCTCATATAATCTTGTGATAGGCTCTTCTTATAAATAAACATTAAATAGCGTATGTAATATTGAAGCTTTTTCATCGAGGCAAACTTTGAGAAATCTTATGCGTCGACATTATTTGATATTTTTCTTAATGTTTAGGTTTTCATTTCAACTGTTCGTTAGCTCGATTCTCATCTTGAGATTGTATGTTGGTATCGCCGCAAAAATCTATTTTATACGTCAATTTAGGTCAAATTAGCACGTACTCGTATATGTATAATAATGTAGAATAGCAGATCAAACCTGTCATATCTCTTCGCATTTTATGCTTCGGTTTTCTTGAAAGGACCTATTTTTGAAATTAATTTTTTGCCTTAATCACATAATTGTCTAATATTGTATTACAAAAATTTCAAAATGCTTTAAAAAAAAGCACATTTTTTAAAAAAAATAATAATTTAAGTCTTAGCAGTATAAAATGATTCACAAAGATTCCGAAATGTAATAGAATTGTGATATGAATTTTATGAATTTAAATAAATTTTAATATTATAAATGAAATTTAAAAAAAATCTAAAATGTATTTTAAAAATCAACGGAAATGAATTTTAAAAATTCAATAAAGATAATGACAATTTTTTTATTATGAAAGAATGTTTGTTAAAAAGATAATGAATACTACGCTAAAGAAAGGAAGAAATGCAATAAAATCAGACGACGGAAGAAGATAAAAGTTAGGTGAGGTGGAAGAAGAGTACCGGAAGTTGAGAAGAAGCGGAAGTGGAAGTTATAAATCAAGATAAAAAGGAGACTATCACGAGACAAGTCGAGATACTTAATGGACTGCAAGAGAAGCGATAGTACAGAAAATAAACACACTTCAATGTGAATGGATGGGTACTAGGATCAATCAATTTTGAATATGTCGCAAAAATAAGAAAAACGTTAAACGTGTACAGCGATATTTTCATTAATTGCATTTAGACCCTCACTATGTTTATGAACGATTCGTTTTTAAATTACTTAAACAAGCATTTTTGCCTTAAGAATTAATAATATCGACGGGTATATTCCGCTTTTTCTATCCACTTGGAGTGTATGATTATTCGTTCCGGTCAATCGTATTCCTGATGAGAAAAGCGTCGCTTTCGTGGCAGTGGGTTCGATACTTGTTCCAGCTGACAACCATCGTGCTGAGAAAACCAATACATGCTGTATATATTCCTAGAACTTAATATTTCTTGTGGTGTGTAACGCGATGTGAAGGATGTTGTGTCAGCTCAGATATCAACATCGTCACTTGATCAAGATTAAAATGATGATATTGTTGGCTCTGTTGTTTACCCACAGCTGGACGAGTCTTACAATAACATAATTTGCCACCCATGTAAAATTCCGTAGTCAAAGTCTCGAGTAGTCAATCAGAAAGCGCATTGCTTATTGTGAGCATGTACAAGCCTTCTTCCTTGAGCGTAGTCCAGAGTTGGGTTCTACTAATCAGGTAGAGGCAACTGTGTCGAGATCTTTGTGATTTAGAAGCAAGGGCCAAACAGAAGACTCCTTAATACCACCCCTCGAATTATTATTTCACTTGGGGAACATTGCGAAAATAAGGCACTTAACGTGTTCAAGCCTGCTTGATTGAACAAGGCTGATCTATGGTCCAATTGAGATGCGAACTCATCATCATCCGATAATGGGAATGTCTTCATAAACAATCAAGTACCACTACCTGTTCTATTGATAGACAGGAACACTTAAAATTTCACATATGAATTGTATTAATATTTCCATAAAACATTCATCAAATTTGAAGAATAATAATTTATGATTATTATTATTAATAATAATAATGTTGTTGTTGTTGTTGCTTATGACACTTGGACAAGCCAAGCTCGCTATGCCGCAAGCTCGCTATCTGTGAATTTAAGTCAATAGAGAGCGTCTTTCGTTTGAATCAGGGCACCACGAAGGTGAAAGTACAACTTTGCTCTATTAAGGTGCCTCGTCATTTTGAATCACGGTCAGGTGACGAAGCCACACCTGTGCTAGCATCCTCCTCTCCACATCCACGCCACACCAGCGGAAGGACTTTGGACGTCACAGATGAACGTGGACACGTCCCCAACCCACGGAGCTCCAGCAACCCAGTGAAGGAAAGTATACCGTGGTCACCCTCCCAACCACTGCCCGCGGCAAATGATGCTTCACTTTGCTGAGCTTTCGGGAAGCGGCGTGAAGCTACTGAGCCACTGGAGCTCATAAATAATAATAATAATATATGTTCATAATTGATAATAATTTAAAATCACAATAGATAAATTACCGTTATAGAAACAAATTCATAAAGAAAAATCAAGCTTATTGAAAGTATAAAACTCTTAACTTCTGAAAGAAAAAGAAAAGATAAAATAATCAATATGTTAGCACTGGATTATGTCAATTGATTCAAAGAACATTTTGATATTTTTTTTAAAAAAACTCAATTTTGTATTATTTTATTCCATATTCGAGTCCACCGTCAGATGTCCGAGATGGTCTAGTGCCCGAATTTGATAAATGTGCATGAGCCAAATCAGATGAATATTAGAAATAATTAGGGTTTCGTGACAATTCCGAGGTAGACTTGGAAGGATTAGAGGAGAGGCTGCCAAATTGTTAACTGCATTTTGCAGTATGAGTTGGCGAAAATAGGTAGTTGTTTATTGGCATGTGTCTCTAATTACTGGTTTCTATCAAACAAAGCTATCTTGTTTTAGGTTGAGCAACTCGTGGTTTCGAATCCCAATTTGAGTTTGGATATTTATAATGGCTCTGAATCCACTTTAAACTCTTGGTCTTGATCAAATTAGCCCTTTTCTGCGAAATATGACCACTGAGAGACAAATAGTTATCTCTGTACCACTTGTTGGTATTGGACTAATTAGCCCTCGTATGCAAATGATGCCCAATGAGGGACGAATAAATCAAACCCAACTGTTGATCAAGGACTCTAAAAGAACGATCAAGTGATGAAGTTTATATTGATTAGGCACCCTCTTTGCCAGATACGACACATCATCGAAATAACGAACATAGGTTCTCTCATCACAGGAATCTTCAACTGGATACAGTATCAAACTCTTTATCTGTGATCCATAAGAATGACGATCTTTCCCATCAGACTACCATGGCATAAACAGGCAGCCAGAAATATGTCGCAGGGATCTGTCTCTGTTACATGCGTTATTTTAAAAATTCATTCGTTGATTTTGAACTGATTCACATTGTTTATTGTGATGATAGATTCCGTGGCTTGGGGATGTTTCCACGTTCATCTGTGATGTCGTAAGTCCTTCCGCTAGTGTGGCGTGGATGTAGAGAGGCTGTGCCAATTCTGGTGTGACCTCTTCACCTGACTGTGGTTCAAAATCACGAGGCGCTTGAGGATAGGTGAGTATCCTAAGCCCATTAAGTTTAAAGTACAGCCGGGGTAACTGTGTAGGTATTCATATAAATTGCACATTTCTGTCACGAGGGCGCTCCGTGGCTGAGTGGTCTAAAGCATCACCGCTAATCGCTTGACAGCGTAGGAGTGTGGGTTCGATTCCCACCATGGCCCTGGGTGTTTTCTTCGTTATTCTTCTGTGGTTGTACATCTGTCATTGTGCTATTTGTCCTATTATCGACGAAGACTTACAAGCGGATCTCAAGAATCAAGCATACAAGTCTGAATATATGTAATGTAATAAAATAAATAAAAAAAATTAATTCTGTCACGAGCGTGATTAAGTACAATAATTTCTGTTTCAACGAAAATATTTTTTAAAACTGATAATTTGACTCATGTGATTAAAAATAAGTTAATTGTTTATAATTCTTAAGTAAGCCTTTTAAAATTTCCTTATAAGTGACAGATAAATTTTCGTTGTTAATCTCATAAAAATATAAAATGTGTGTGAGAGGCCTCTACTTTAATGTATCTTAACAATGTTTCAAAAGGTATTCCTACTGAATATTATTTTCCAAAATATTACCATTCAGTTTGACTTTCAGGAAAAGAATTGAAAATGATTTGACTTTGCACCTAAGAGAGAATACACATACCTGTATAAAACCAACGAACGCAAGTACTATCGCTAGTAGTCTTACTTGGCAGGGAAAAAGCCCGTTTTATAACAGTAACTGACAAAAATATTTTGATAGTAAAATATTTATTGATATTCGTTTTTTTTAAATAGAATACCACTCAAAATAAGTTAGGATAAGTAATTGCAACAAATTCTGCCTCTGTCGGGTTACGAGATCAATTCCTGGTTGAGACCCCTTTCTATGGCAAACCAATGGAGGAACATTGGACCTTATATACCTATACAAGCCTCCTCCCAATAGGATTCAATTGTGTTTGGTATCGAACCCATGACCGCTAACTAGGATACAGTGGCACGTAACTAGCTGAAGGTCGGTATCGCCATATGAAACTGGTCCAAAACTACTTGGTGGTAAGTCACAATCTCACGAATTAATTGTTGGTAACCTTCATTCCTTTCGAACTCTGAAGTATGTGTTTGGGTGGCTGCAAGCTCGATACTTCACGCATACTATGGACACTGAGAGGATGCTTATTGAACATCCGTTGGCTCTATTATTATCCAATTAATACTTTGTGGAGGTTACGAATGAAATCCAGTTTAGGTTAACATCGTTCATTAATATGAGTCCAAAATGTCAAGGTAGTTAAATGTTCATCGCATTCGAGTGGTAAAATCTAGGATCTGAAAATATAATACAATGCAAATAAAATTATAATTATTCCTAAAGTTACAGCAATAGAGCAACTATTCCAAATGGATAAAACTGCATTAATTCAGTTTTATTGCTTAAAGGTATGATATGTTCAAAATGGAAAAAAATGTATAATGGAAAATGAATAATTTATATTCAGTCAGAAAATATGTATAGTCATCAAAAATTTTTCAGGAGTTTAAATTTGTCAGAAATTGTTTGAGTGCTTAATATTGCTTAATTTGGTAAGAAATTAAAATTGACCTAAGGGAATGTTTTAAAATATGTGCTATTAAAAATTCGTTTTTTTTTTTTTTTTTTTTTTTTTTTTTGTAAAGAAAGTCGGTTATCTTCGGTTGAAGCAATTCATAATGGCATACGTCAAAAAACATGCATAATTAATTTTTATTCACATACTGAAGAAAATTATTAACAACCTGATTCAAAATAATAATAATGTAAATTGCATTTGATTATTTTAAATTAATATTGAGATTTATTAAAGTGAATTCTTAGAGGACAACATTGTGCAAGGATAAAATTTTGAAACGATGATTTATGGAGAGAGAAAATTTTATTTTTCCTAGTGGCGCCATCTATTTACTAGAGTATTAACTTACAAATATGGGTAAAATTCTATTTTTTAAGAATTTATTTCTAAAAATTATTTTTATCGTTTTTGAAAAATGCATTTGCACTTTTAATAAAAAAAAATTATACCAAGTTTCAGTTTTAAGATATATTCTTTTTTTCAATATACCGTAACACTTAAATATATTTAATATATATTTTGCTGTCACATTTAAGATCCTCACAACGAAATCTTAAATATGACATTATATTTTTAAATATAGGATCTTAAATATGACATTATATTTTTAAATATAGGATCTTAAATATGACTTTATATTTTTAAATATAGGATCTTAAATATGACATTATATTTTTAAATATAGGATCTTAAATATGACATTATATTTTTAAATATAGGATCTTAAATATGACATTATATTTTTAAATATAGGATCTTAAATATGACTTTATATTTTTAAATATAGGATCTTAAATATGACATTATATTTTTAAATATAGGATCTTAAATATGACATTATATTTTTAAATATAGGATCTTAAATATGACATTATATTTTTAAATATAGGATCTTAAATATGACATTATATTTTTAAATATAGGATCTTAAATATGACATTATATTTTTAAATATAGGATCTTAAATATGACATTATATTTTTAATCTTATGCAATATATATTGTACTTCGAATACTTTGAAAGATTTCAAATATTAATACTTTAAAGAAAATCCTGTGGATTCTATATAAATCCATTTTAAAATTAAGAAGAAAAAAGAGCTCTTAGATAAAGAAAACTACTTTGGATTTTTTAGTTCATCAAAGAAAAAATAATGGCAGAAATTTTGAATGCAGAAATGTGATGATATTAAGAGTTAAGAAGAGTACTACCGAATGCAATTGATAAGATGAATCTTATATTGATACTCATTCTCTAAATATGTGCAATTAAATAAAAAAATTCCTGAAAGAATATTAAAGAAAATAGATTTATTCTTTTCAGCATCATTAATTAATGAATATTCGTAATAGAAAAATTATGAAAATATCTGAATCTTCACAAAGAAAATAAATAATATTTCTGATATATTGTATAATTTGATTTTTTATTAATAAATGTTACGTTCGATATTTATATACTTTGTAACTATTATAATGGTTTAAGTTCATTTCAATAATACCTTATATTTTAATGAGAAAAACTGAATATTAGTGTATCAGTAAAAGAGCATCTATTTTCTACAAAAAATAGTGTACCGAGCTCCACGGGTTCGTGTCGATTGAGAGTTGAATAAAGCAACCACTTAATGAACACAAGACTTTTATTCGTAAAAATCTCACTAGATAAACGAAATTCCCGCTGTAACAATCACAATTATACAGCTACAATTCGTCGGATACAATAAGAAACAGCTTCTAATCACAGGTCTCAAATACCTCAGACAGAGAACAACTAGCAGTCACAACTAATCGTCTTCACTAACTGACTGTCTACACAAAACTAAACTCTTCCATGTCGGGCTGCGGTATTTATACCTGACTTGGCGGAGAAATCTACCAATTTCGCCAAGGTTCTGGAAGCTTCTAGGCTATCTCGAAAAATATTGGTCCTAGAGCTTAGGTGATGGATGTTTCCAGAAGTATCGATTTCTCGCCAAGTCGCCAAAAATCTCGCCAACCGTCGCCAAGTCGCCAAGAATCTCGCCAACTGTCGCCAAGTCGCCAAATCATTAGGAAATCCGCTTTTAAACTACAACACGTCTAAATACCGCAATTTTTGCCCAAAATGTGAGAATTTCTGATCTGTCTGAGATATTTTAAGACAAATATAATCATTATTTACAAATTTGTAACATTGCCCCCTCTCAAGGACTGCACGTCCCGGGCAGTACAATCCCCTGATAGGAGGCTAAATTTAATATAAAAGAATTTACATTTCAAGAGGATACAGAGCACATTACATACACTAAAAATACAAGAAAATAGAAAAGATTAAAATTATCTATACTATTTACAAACAGACCATGGTCTACTGATTTTTACTCTACATTACGATAAGGAGCTAATCTATCATAATGTACTACCTTTGGTTTTGAAGCAGATGATTTTCTTATACGAACCACGACGTCGTTCAGTCTTTTTAGGACTGTGTAGGGACCTTCCCAGTTGGCTTGCAACTTTGGAGAAAGTCCTTTACGTCGAATCGGGTTCCACAACCAAACTTTGTCACCTTCTTGGAATTCATGTCCCGTCGCTCTTGTGTCATACCTTGTCTTCATTCTTTCGGTCGTCAGGTTGATTCGGTCTCGAGCGAAGTTATGGACATCTTCAAGACGTGCCTGAAGGTCTCGAAGGTATTCCTCTGGCGATGAAGATGTATCCGGTGGACGACCAAACTGAAGATCACAAGGGAGACGAAGTTCGCGACCAAAGAGCATCTGTGAAGGAGTATATCCGGTAGTCTCATGGACAGCACTGCGATATGCAAGCAGAAACAGCGGTAGCTTCAAATCCCAATCTTGCTGATTTCTGGAAACCATAAGGGAGAGGTTATTCAAGATGGTTCTGTTAAACCTCTCTACCATGCCATCCGATTGTGGGTGTAGTGGTGTGGTCTGCGTCTTGTCTATTCCGAGAATTTGACACATTCCTTTAAACACAACAGAGGTGAAATTTGTCCCTTGATCAGAATGAATTTGTAAGGGTGTGCCGAATCTGGAAACCCATTGTTGCACTAGAACCTCGGCTACTGTAGTCGCCTCTTGATCGGGGATTGCAAACGCTTCAGGCCACTTAGTAAAGTAGTCCATGACAACTAGTATGTATTTGTTGCCATTTGAGGATCGTGGTAAAGGACCCAAAATGTCCAATGCTATCCTCTCAAAAGGTGCTCCTACGTTGTACCGCTGCAACCTTCCTCGGCTACGTTTCTTCGGTCCTTTACGTGCCGCACAGTCATCACAAGATTGGCACCATTTCTCTACATCTTGTCTCGTTTTGCTCCAATAGAAGCGTTCTCGAACTTTCTGTAGAGTTTTCATTACTCCGAAGTGGCCTCCAGTTGAGCTACTGTGCAATTCTTTCAAAACATCTGAAATTCTTGATTTTGGAAGAACAAGCTGCCATTTGAAATTACGTCCATCATCGGACTCCCATTTCCTGTATAAGACACCATTTCTTATATGGAGTGAGTCCCAAAGAGCCCAATATTGCTTAGTAGCAGGACTGTAGGTGGAGATATCCTGCCAACTTGGTCTCATACTAGAAGATTCTTTCAATTCAAGAATTGGATTTATATCTGGGTCTTCTTTTTGGGCTTCCCTAAGTCCTTCATCACTCCATGGGTCTGGTTTTGATGGAGATGAAACAGTAACTTGGCGTACCGAAGTATTTATCAGCTGATAGTTCTTCTCTACTCTAGAACAGTATCGGCAGCTTTCATTACACGGCTTCCTTGATAGTGCATCAGCATTTCCATGAAGAGTTCCTTTGCGATGACGTATTTCAAAGTCAAACTCCTGGAGTCGTTGAATCCATCTGGCTACCTGTCCTTCTGGATTTTTAAAATTTAAAAGCCAGGTTAAGGATGCGTGATCGGTCCGGAGCAAGAACTTTCTTCCATAGAGATAATGGTGGAAATGTTCTATGGCTTTGACGATTGCCAGCAATTCCTTCCTGGTTGTACAATAATTCCGCTCTGGTTTCGAAAGACATTTACTCCAATAAGCAATGACACATTCTTTACCATCAATTTCCTGCGACAAAACAGCTCCGATATTTTCGTTGCTGGCATCCGTATCTAAAATGAATATTTTTCCGGGCTGGGGATATGCAAGAACGGGCGAAGATGTCAACGCCTCCTTCAGTTGTTTAAAAGCTTTCTCACATTCATCTGTCCATAGAAATCTCTGTTTAACTTCTGTCAACTTGTGAAGAGGTCTGGCAATACTTGAAAAACCCTTAACAAATTTCCTGTAATATGTGCATAGTCCAAGAAAACTTCTTAATTGGTGGACATCTTTTGGACGACTCCAGTCCTTAACTGCGGAGATCTTTTCAGGATCTGTTCTAACACCTTCAGCAGAGATAATGTGTCCCAGATAGCTTACTTCACGTCGGAATAAATTACATTTGCAAGGATTCAGCTTCAGGTTGGCCATTTTTAATTTTTCCAGCACCTTTCGGATGTTTCTTAAATGGTCTTCGAATGTGCGCCCAACAATAATGATATCGTCCAAATATACCAAACAAGCTTCGTAGGAAAGTCCTCGTAATACTGTCTCCATCAGGCGCTCAAACGTTGCAGGTGCATTGCAAAGCCCGAATGGCATAACCTTGAACTGCCAAAGTCCTTGTCCTGTGGTGAATGCAGTCTTTTCTCGATCCTCAGGATGTATCTCTACTTGCCAATAACCACTCTTGAGATCCAAAGTCGAAAACCATTGTTTTCCGGATAAAGCATCAAGTGTATCGTCAATCCTAGGAAGAGGGTAACTATCTTTTTTAGTGATGTTGTTTAACCGACGATAGTCAACGCAGAATCGGGTAGAACCATCTTTCTTCCGAACTAAAACAATAGGCGAAGCCCAAGGACTCTCTGATGGCTCAATAATGTCATTCTGCTGCATTTCCCTCAGAAGATTGTCCACCTCTTCCTGCTTAGCGAATGGCAATCTTCTAGGATGTTGTTTAATGGGTGGATGATTTCCTGTATTGATTCGGTGCTGCGTCAATTTGGTTCGCCCAACATCATCTGATTTCTTGGAAAAGAGATCTCCGAATTCTAATAATAAATTTCTTGCAGCATTCCTCTGCTTATCATCTAACTCTGCTCTCTGTAGGAGTTCATTAATTAGAGTGTCAGGAGGCTCAGATAGTGTGACTTGACAATTTCGGTTAATACAGGTCACTGGAGTGCAAGTCGCTAGCACTTCTCCTTCTTTTATAAGTTTTACCTTATTACTTAGATTAGCAACTCTTACTGGGATTACATTTCGTGAAAGGTCGACGAGTGAAGAAGCCACTAGTACTCCTTTAACGCTATTGTCGGAATCTGGATATTCAGTCAATCCATAATGAAAATTATTATCTTCTGAAAGAGCTCCGCAAACTATTGTCTCAGTTCTTGGTGGTAATGTTGTTTCACTCTTTGCAGTTATATGATGGACTGTTTTAATATCTGAATATTTCGTCTTAAAAATCGCTATGTCTTCAGAACATGAGTGTAGTTCATTATTTTTAAAATCTAACTTGAAATGGTTTTCTTTGAGAAAGTCCAATCCGAGAATAAATTCGTCATTTATATCAGCGACATATGCCATATGATGGTACACGGCATTACCAAATGCAATGCTTAGATTGACTTTTCCATGCACTTTAATCTTATCACCCGTCACAGTTTGGAGGGTAATGCAGGGCGGAGTCCAGATGAGTTTCTCACCAAGTTTGCGAGCCAAATCTGTCCTAATGATAGTTACGTTGGCTCCAGTATCGATTATCATTCTGCAGGGAACTTCGTTGACATGTCCCATAACAAAAAGTCCGTTGTCGCCGCCACTTACGGAAGAAATGTGAAACAATTTGAAATGGGGCTTCTGACTCTCTGGACATCTCCGCCCCGCGAGATGGCCACATATTAGTTTCCCTGTTGTGGTGGAAGATCATTTCCACCCTCTTTTTGTTTCGGGCAGTCTCTATGGACGTGTCCGACTGCACCGCAAGTCCAACATTGAATCTTCATGTTTCTGCCACCTTTACTCATTTCTAAGCTACGGACTTTTCGCCGCAGATCTTCAATTTGCTTTCTTAAATTACAGTCCGTATCAGTAGCAGAGACGGCTCTGATTGAGTGCCGGTCTTTACGCGCGGCCTGCTGGGCAGCCTCTATCTTATGTGCGTATACTAGGGCAGATCCAATATCTTTGACATCGGCGAGTCTAAGTGTTTTCTGTATCTCCGGATCTCGCACACTATCGATGAAGTGATGGAGAGCCAGATCTTGACGTGTCTCAGCTGGGCAGTCCGAAAATGCTAGATGGGAAAGTCGCTGAATATCGGCAGCCAATTCTTGCAGACTTTCACCCGCTTTTTGATAGCGGGACTTTAACTGTAGTCTGCTATATTCTTTAGTGCACTTATCTCCAAACCGCAGCTCAAGCGCACTCGTTAGGGCTTGGAAATCGTGCCTCTGCTCCTCCGGAAGCGTCTCGAGGATGTCAGCCGCGTCTCCTCTTAAAGAAGCCGCCAGGTGAAAAGCTTGGGCTCGGGGATTCCATCCATTAGCTTCCGCTACCATCATAAACTGGGTCTTGTATACTTGCCAGGATGATTTCCCATCAAATGTTGAGAGTTTAATATTGGCTAGGGATGGCACAAATGCCACGTTGGGTTCCTCATGTCTGTTTGACATTTGCTTCTTCAAGCTTTCAATCTCCTTATTGATATTGTCTAATGCTTCTTCCACGTTTTCTTCTATCTCTAGAACTTTAGTTTCTACTGAAGTTACCTTATCCTCCATTGCATTCATCTTCTCCTGAATGATGTTGGAGAATTCTTCTTTAACACTTACAATGTCCTTCTTAAGCTCATCCTGTCCAGATTTTATCTCTTTCATCATCTCGGCGTTAATCTCTTCTTGTCTAGCTTTCATCTCTTCTTGTCCAGCTTTCATCACCTCCTGTCCAGATTTTATCTCTTTCATCATCTCGGATTTAATCTCTTCTTGTCCAGCTTTCATCTCTTCTTGTCTAGCTTTCATCTCTTCTTGTCTAGCTTTCATCTCTTCTTGTCTAGATTTCATCTCTTCTTGTCCAGCTTTCATCTCGGTTTTCATATCTTCTTGTCCAGCTTTCATCTCAGCCATCTGCTCCGCTAATTTTTCGAGAAGACTTTTCATTAAATCCATATCCATTTTTCTTGTGACACGCTGCATCAACTCTTCAATCCCGATTCTGACACCAGTTGTACCGAGCTCCACGGGTTCGTGTCGATTGAGAGTTGAATAAAGCAACCACTTAATGAACACAAGACTTTTATTCGTAAAAATCTCACTAGATAAACGAAATTCCCGCTGTAACAATCACAATTATACAGCTACAATTCGTCGGATACAATAAGAAACAGCTTCTAATCACAGGTCTCAAATACCTCAGACAGAGAACAACTAGCAGTCACAACTAATCGTCTTCACTAACTGACTGTCTACACAAAACTAAACTCTTCCATGTCGGGCTGCGGTATTTATACCTGACTTGGCGGAGAAATCTACCAATTTCGCCAAGGTTCTGGAAGCTTCTAGGCTATCTCGAAAAATATTGGTCCTAGAGCTTAGGTGATGGATGTTTCCAGAAGTATCGATTTCTCGCCAAGTCGCCAAAAATCTCGCCAACCGTCGCCAAGTCGCCAAGAATCTCGCCAACTGTCGCCAAGTCGCCAAATCATTAGGAAATCCGCTTTTAAACTACAACACGTCTAAATACCGCAATTTTTGCCCAAAATGTGAGAATTTCTGATCTGTCTGAGATATTTTAAGACAAATATAATCATTATTTACAAATTTGTAACAATAGGTACCTTTGACTTTAATTAGTGTGTACTTCCCTAAATGTAATCTTAAAATAGAAGACAGCAGAAAAAATACTATATAACATCTCATTATTAAAAAACGATATAATATATAAAACTTTTTATAAGTTAAATTGTTGTAATATAATATTTAAAATAGGAATGTTTTTTTATTTTTCTTATAAATAATACTGCTAGTTTTTTAGGGAAAACATTAATTTCTGTATGATAATCTTTAAAAATACTTAAAATTTTAAGTAAGATTAAATAGCTTTTATAATATATTTGAAAGTGAGCTTATACATTCTACTTAAACTATGTTATTATCCTGTTGCTTTTTTTCATTATAGTTTGGATTATTCATCTTAGGCATAAATTTTCTTTGTTAATTAGAAATTTGTATCAAAAGTATTATTAAATTGAACAACCATTTTAAAAAATATTTATTTCTTTAATCAGAAGTATTACTATATTATTTAAATTGATTTGTTCATCAATAAGTAATGGAAGCCAACCGTACAAAAAATGACATTCAATAAGGAATTAGTTTTTTGGAATATCACATGCAACATTCCATTCTTAAAAATTTTAACTATTTAAGAAACTTTTAAAATATCTCATTGAAACTTTCAATAAAATACACTCTCTCAGATAAGATTTCAGCACGATTAAATATAATAAAGTAAAGTATAAAAGAAGTATATTTCATTTTTACTTAGACAACATTATATTTCCCTTCAACCGTATTCGATAAGTTACTAAATTATTGTAAATAAAAATTGTAAACTTAAAAAAATTTCCATATTTTAAAATCAAACTTTAGCCATTTCCTTCTAAATTATATGAATTTCAGCTAAAATAGTTCTTTTTCTTAAAATATTTATTATTTTTAACAATTATAAAAGGAAAAATATTTAATTTTCAAGAATCAGATTATTGAATAATTATAAATACCGCACCCACTTTGCAATATATTTTTACAAATAGACATTAGATGGCAGCACCAAAACAAGTTAACTATTTAAATTAAACTGACGTAGTAAAACATCTTTTTCGTAGTTGATATTCGTAGTTGAAAGTGCTAAAATGATTCAAATTGCAAAGTATCAAGATATGGCTAAATACATTTATTTAAATAATTTTAAATCTAATATCAGTTTCAATAAGTCATTTCGATGTTTACAATTTTCAGAATCAAAAGAATAGAAATTTTGTTATTTACGAAAATTGATTCAAAATATCATTGAAAGATGAAACTGTTTTTAATTGGAGCTAAGCATTTTATGATATATTTTATGCAATATATATGAATTCCTTGAATTCCCATTTCAATAATCATTGATAATATAAGCAACTTATGACTTATCAGTTTAAATTTATAACAAAAATTTGATTTAAATGCTTCTTTTTAGTATTTTGAAATAATTTCTAATTAAAACAAAGATAGCTTTTTTTTATACGTTCCATTAAAAGTGGTGACACCGAAAATAAATTTTATCTATAACAGCACTGCCATGTTTAGGTGGAGAAAACTCATGTTTAATAAATATTTTGTTAATGTTTCATTCAAAGGAAATATATTTATGAAAGTAGAGTAAAGTTAGTTTCCTGAAGCACAGCATCGTTGACACTTCGTTGTATTGTGCCAAAAATATTGCATAGTTACCAAAGATTCTTTCGTCTCTTTTCATCGACACAAGCTGCGGATCACCAGAATTTACCTGTCACTTTTGAACTTCTCTAAAGTAAGGAAGTTGGAGCCCATCTTTACAGATATCCATAATAACAGAAGAACATTGGACATGATCGTGATAGTGTCACGTATCTGTCGTCTCATGGGGATCGTTCAATAACACAAAATGCCTCCATTTCGGATGACACATTTATTTCACATTAACATACACAAATATTAATTATTAACACAAACATAGGTTTAAAGAAGATTATCACAGAATGGAACTCAGGTTTCGTTTCCTCTCCTAATTGTAAGTGGACCAAATATTTTTTCCCTTCAGTTCAACGCAGAATTAAGAACTACTGGTTTTACACTGACTTTAAAATTACGCAATTCCTCACTGGACATGGGAAATTCAATAGTTACCTACAGCGTTTCCACATTAAAAACAGTGAGGTGTGCAAGTGCAACTCTGGGAGTGACAACCCTTCTCACATTCTTCTTGAATGCCCATCTATTTCAGAAGAAAGGAACGAGCTTTGTAAAGACTTAAATAACAGGTGGCCCCCGATTATGGTGGACCTACTTAAGAAAGAGAATTTTGAATTTTCTGTAAAATTTATCCATGCTGTTATCTAATTTCTTTTTAATTTTTATATCTCTTTTTTTCTCTCTGCCTTCTTTTATTATTATTTATTTTCATCTCATGATTTATTTGGATTTGTTTTGTAGTACATTTGTTGTAACTTCGGGCCCTGTGTGGTATTCCTTGGTGCACAGGGAGATATTTTTGTTTTCCCAAATAAAAAAAAACATTGGTTTAGACGTTTTTTTTCCACATTATTCAAAGACACATATATTTTCCATCGCCAGGGTGCGGGACTTCCGCTTTCACTCGTTCCTCTCGTTCCGACACGACTCAGACAATCATGCGTCACTTCCGTCGGCAGACAACGAAATTGAAAGTTCTCGTTTCCGGTAGGTGCTTGATTTTCACATTGCTATTACAGAACAGCATTATCAATGCAATAGTATTTTTAGTTGGGTATTGAACCTATTGTATTTCAGACTGTGGAGTGACATGGTGCTCTATTAGGCGACAACAACTTATTAGCAAAATATTTATAAAAAGTCAGGAGAAATGCAGATTCTGTGACATTTTTTCAACTTCATGAAAATCGGAATTTATGGTCTCCTCACCAAACATTGTTTTTTCTCGAATATTTCTAAAAGCATGTTATGTCACGGGGAACATTTCTGACAGTGAATTACAACTGTTTACTCTTCTTTGAAGTAATGTTAGCGTAAATAAAAACCAACCAAAATGTATCAAAAGTATGAAGTTATGGCTCAGATTCTAAATTTAAAATAAAATAGCCTAAAAATTAAGGGGTGAAAAAAAATAAAAAAGAGCAACATACCTTCTGAGAAATGTTACTTACTGTTTTCCAGTATTTATAATTACAATAATTTCGTAATATAGAGGTTTCATACTGAATCTTGAATTCAATTTTGTTGATCTGTCAGTTTTGTTCAATTTTGTTCAATCAATTTTGTTGATCTCAGACACAGAATATTTTGAAACTTCGAAAATATATTCAAAAGTCCTCAAAGTTTTAAAATGCTTCGTATTTGTGCAGAAAACAAAATCTTGAAGAATATCTAAAAAAATTAATGAGAAAAACTTAAAATATTGCTTAAAAATTATATATTAAATTATTGATAAAACTTTAATAATCTAAATAATGAAGCATCTTCCATCAGCAAAATCTCCTAATAGCTTCATATTTTAAAACATTATTTCATATTTTATTTACTTAATTATAAATTATTTGCCGTTGTAAAGAATATTTTATTGAAATTTAAATGATTATTTTAGAATACTATAAAGTATAAACATATGACTCAAACGAAATTGTCAGTTTTTTTAAAAATTAATTGGAGTGTTTTAAATAATCATTAACTCATTTTTTAGTTTAGAGTATCCGTATTATAAAGCCTTTGTTCATGAAAGGCATTTAAGACTAATTTTGTTTTTCATCATAAATGGTTATTATTTGCATAAATATAGTAAAACTCCAATTATCCGAATCAATGAGGACCAAAAATTCAAATGACTGGATTTTTTCCTAAAAAGAGTTAATTTTAATAAACTATTGTACGTGGAAAATAGGAGAGAAAACTACATACTTTAAAAAAAAAGAACTTTTAATCCATTCAATGTAAATGAAACTTAAGGTGCTTATAAGTGATATAAATTAATACAATATGCATGAATTGTGCTGTAAATGAAATTGCGGAACATCTCGGTCAAAGCAAGCTGTTTCTCTGCCTTCATACGTTTTCGGGCAACCAAGGCGGGCATTTGTTTGATAGAGAGAATTTGCACGTGATCTCATTCGGGTTGAGACGCTCCATAAATTTCAAATAAGTTTCAAAGCCGGCAAACGCTTTTACTAGTTGATGGTTCCGTGTTTGCTACAACTTGGACATTAAGGTCAAGACACTTTAAATAAGTTGACCATTATTTGCAGTTTGAAATCTGGGGCCTCAATCCCAATGCATTGTCATTGTATATATCTTCAGCAGTAACTTCTGCACATCCATGAATTTTCTAAAGCATATTTTTGAATTTCTTAATTGAAACGTCTCTCTCTCGCTCATTCTCATCTTCTCTTAATTTTCCTTTTCTCGAGCATTTTCTCCTTTTCCTTCTCTTTTCTTGTCTAATATATTTTTTTGAAATTCTGAAAGCGATTCGGATAAACGAAGTTCCAATAATTAGAGTTCTATTGTAATAATATATGTAAAATTAAATAGGTAATGTGCAATAAACATAAAATTGAGATTGTCTGAATTGACACAGATAGAGAATGCTTTCAGTAAAATAACTTATTTATTTAATTCAAAACTAACGATTTGTGATTGCTTTGTATTTCCAAATGATATTTATTTTTTGCTAATTTCAATCATATTATTTCTGCTTATTTAAGTAATAAATTATCAAAATTGAAATGAATAATTAAAATTGCTCAATATATATATATATATATATATATATATATATATATATATATATATATATATATATATATATATATATATATATATATATATATATATATATATATATATATATATATATATATATATATATATATATATATATATATATATATATATATATGTATATGTATGTATGTATATATACATATATATATATAAACATATATATGTATGTATGTATGTCTAAGGAAATAGTGTCTTAAATAATATAAGAGAACCATAATTTAATAAATATATTCCTTTTTAAGATAATCAAAAACTGAATCTTCTCTCTCGAGCGATACTTAATTTCAACTTATTTTGATTTCAAAGGGTTAATATTATTATACGATAATTTATAGAAATTTATTTATCTAATTTTTTTATTATTTTGTATCATCATCTTTCTAAAGTAAACATGAAAGAAACAAAGTGATGTATATTTTATTTAATATTTATAAAAAATGACAATATAATAAAAATTCTACTTTTTTAGTTTAAAATGAAGTTTTATGAATATCTTCTATTTTCAAACTATAATTTCCTTCAAAGTATTTCATTTACACATAGGTAAATAGATATTAATTATTTAAATCATAATTCAAACGCCTAGATAGAAATACTGCAGAATTAACATGACGAAAACGATATCATACTTTTGAATAAATGTTTTTGAAGAATAATGTTAATAAATTCATTTATTAAGTAGAAGTTTTAGTGATTTTTATTTTCCAACCATATTTAATTTCTTCTCATTTTTCTTTCGTCAGAAATGTTCATTATGCCAGAAAAATATTTTATCAAAACTCAAATGATCAATTAGAGAAGCTATAAAATAAAAATTAATCAAACTGCTTTGATAAATTAATAATAATGATAATGCATATATTATTTTTGCTATTTCCATTTGTTTTTAAATTTGAAATAAGCTTTGTAATAAACAATTGATTAATTATGGAAATTAATTGTTTGAAAAATATTTTATTCTTATACTTACTTTAATCTCAGTATTATTTATTTAAAGTAAGATTTATGTGAAATCAAGTCGGAAAATAATGAAAAAATCATGAATGAAAAAAGGGTGCTGTGCCTTGCTTGGGAAAGGCGAGATTATCGTCTCTGAGAAGTAACGGGTTCTATACCTAACCCAGCCGAAGATACGTCTCTTCACTTATGATAACTGAGACACGCGCGTAATAGCAATGCTTTTTTCTTCTTATGTGACGTTCTAGAGATGAGGCTACCAGCTCCGATATCGACCTCGTTACTTGAACATTGTTTTAAATAACAAAGAGATTAGTTGTCTTTAGTTCCTCGTCAACAGAAATAGGCAACCAGAAAAGTATACTACAAACATAAATAAAAGAAAAAGAAGTCTGTTGCATGATGTTCCCCTTGTTCCTCTAAGCATTTAACTTATTCTAATTTAATATTGATAATTACTGCTTGTATTTATGAAATATTTATATTTTTCATTATGATATTTGATTGAAATGAAGATATTATGAAATACGTCTGAATATTTCGTGTGCATCGATTAAGCAAAACTAATTTAGAAATGGCAGTTGTTTACTCATTAGTTCATTAGTTCTTATTTACCAAGATCAACACTGAATCAGTGGTGGAAAATTTGAACAAAAATAAGAGTTCACGTAAAGATGGAAGAGTTAAATGTAAACACACTTCAAAACACGCTTTGAAACTTCGAAATATTTAATTAAAGGAAACATATCAGAGTACCATACGAAATGCAATACTAAACACAAGTTTTCAATAACAACTCTTTTTTTTTTTGAGGGAGAAATTATTTAATTTAAATCATGGATATTTTTATTCTTATGGAAATAGTTTAATTCAAATTTTGCAACTTTTTGCATAGATAATATTAACTGAGGAATTCATTTCATTCAAGTTATACATAGTTTTTCAAAGTTAGATTTGATAAAATTGTTTATTTAAATCATGCTTAGTTTAACATTAGTTTTATGCAATCTGTAAAATTTTCTACAAAATCATTAATATCAATTTAATATATTGTTTAATAACTACGCATTTAGAATTTTAATAACTACGCATTCTAATTTAATTATAATTAATATATATTTTTTCGGAAAATATATTGATAGTATAAGTAGATATTAAAGAAATATGGTATTTAATTATATTTTGTTAAAATACATTGCATGTTTTTACTGAAAATAGATGTATTTGAATATAGCGATCAATTTCACTCAATTACACTTGTACATTATGTCAAACCTCTGATAGATTGTATTAGTTTTAATTTTTTTTTGTTCTAATTTTTCCTGTTATCCTGAAAATTGCTTATAAAAAGAGATTATTGAAAAGTTACATAAAATATATATAAAAAAATTCAATACGAATTATTTTCCTATTATGTGGTATTGTTAAAATACATTGCTTTTTGATCTATAAATTTAAAATAAGATAACGTCTTCAGGTAAACATGTAATAATAACAATAATAAAATGTGTGATAATTCATTAACCTAAATTAGGCAAATAATGTATTAAAAAAAAAACAGAAAATATAGTCTTTTTTAATATTTTCTTTACTTTTAAAGTTACAGAACTCCACTTTGTAAGAGAAAAAAATAATAAACAATTTTTCTCTTTATTATGAACATTATCATTTTTATTAATATGTTTTATCGTAATATATATTTGGCAATCTTTTGATGCCAAACAAGAAGATGCTAAATGTAGCTAGATGTTGAATCAGGATCAAGTGACGTGATCGACATCTGAGCTGGAACCTTTCTTTCCATCCCATACATATAGAAGGATACTATATCCAGTGGATATTTTAAGATGCATAAGTCCTCTCAGCATGGTGGTCATCGTCTGTGTCAGGTATAGAACCTTCTACCTTACAAACCCAAGAATACTGCCTTTCACCAGCTTGATATTTCAGTTATTACCTGTAAAATGACATCTATAGACATAATGTATTTTGTCTACAGGTTTTAGACATGATCAATGAAATCATTGAATAGAAATGATATTTATTATGGAAAAAAAACATCTATAATCATAAATGTCTATAGACAATATGTAAAACAAATACCGCAAATTATTTCCAAAATTTGCACCAATCACACAAAATACAGATAAACTGTGATAACTATTTAATTTTTAAACAATAGATTTAATATTTATTTTTCATGATACAGATTCTGACATCTTCTTTATATCGTGATAAAAAGTAATGAAATCATGATTTGATAAAAAGTTTATATAAAAACTTTAAAGTAGAATAGACACAATTTCTGCAAAATAACTTCCAAGAAGCAAAAACAAATTTAAATTCGATTAAAAAAAGTGCCATTTTATGAGTTATGAATCGAAAGTCAGATTGTTATGAAATTAGAATCTAAACTTCAAGAGAATCATAGCTTACTAAATTTAACTTATGAAGCAAGATGTATTTGTTCACATTAAGCATTTTAATTAATGGTAAAATTTTATTTCCTAGACTAATTAAGTTTGGAGTGAAGACAAGCATTAAATTACCTAAAAATCAACTTTTGGCAAGTAAATTTCTAGTATCAATAACATACGAAGAAGAATCAAAAATATGGTGCACCTAGAGCTTTGGTTATTCATTATAAATAAATCATATTTATATTTTGAAGTCACGTGTGTGAAAGATAGAAAAATAAACGTTTCAGAAACAACGGTTATTAAGTGTGTTTTGTCAGGGAACGTGTGTAGCGTATTGTTAATAAAGATACTTAACCGTCAACTCTAACTGTTGCATCAGAAGAGAAACCCAATTCACATTATGTGCAAAACATCACAGAATTTAGGGAAGACAGTCAATGATTATCGACACTATATATTAAAGTCTGGCATCAAAATGCTGTATGATAATGTCAGACATTGTCTATTCAATGATTACCAGATGATTAATGCTAAATTAACAGTCTCAGAGTCTTAACTCTTGATCTACCGAATGTACCCAAATGAAACTTCAAATATATGTTATGTAGACCATGATATTAAAATTTAATCAAACAAAAAAAAACAGTAAAAATTTTGGCAAAAGATGGCATGATTAATGAAATAAAAAGAAAGATAAAAAATCAAAGAAATGCAGAATTTATTTGCATAATTATACATTATATTTGCATAACTTGTTGAACTATATGCTCTGAGTAAAAATTTACTATCATGTTATCAATAGTTGCTCACAACATATCATCAGAAATGATAAACATTGGAACGGCACTGGTATTTAAATATATTTTATTAGAAATATTTCTTTGAGATAAATGAAATCTTTGATTAAACTCCTTTGCCAGAAGTACTAAGGCTTCAGATCGAATGCACTTCTGGCCAGATAAGTTTAAAAGTAGGTGAGATGAGACACTTCAATTTGTCCGCTTGAACAATTTTACGTGGTTTGTTATATGAGCAGTTCTCCACTGTAAAGACTACAGTAGTCTTTGCCTTAATACCAAAATAACATAATCGTCCATTAATCTATGTTGACTCTAATGATTGCACAACTAGCAAATATTTTGACTAAACAAGTTTTCACTTCATTAGTAAAGTGTAATCCAATATAAATGCAATCCAAAATAAGAAACAAGTCATTTTTAGGAATGTAGCAACTGCTGTGTCAGGCTTAGGATAACTGTGTATGGGAAAACTCTATATTTGTAAGTAAGAAACAAGTCATTTTTAGGAATGTAGCAACTGCTGTGTCAGGCTTAGGATAACTGTGTATGGGAAAACTCTATATTTGTAAGTAAGAAACAAGTCATTTTTAGGAATGTAGCAACTGCTGTGTCAGGCTTAGGATAACTGTGTATGGGAAAACTCTATATTTGTAAGTAAGAAACAAGTCATTTTTAGGAATGTAGCAACTGCTGTGTCAGGCTTAGGATAACTGTGTATGGGAAAACTTTATATTTGTAAGTAAGAAACAAGTCATTTTTAGGAATGTAGCAACTGCTGTGTCAGGCTTAGGATAACTGTGTATGGGAAAACTCTATATTTGTAAGTAAGAAACAAGTCATTTTTAGGAATGTAGCAACTGCTGTGTCAGGCTTAGGATAACTGTGTATGGGAAAACTCTATATTTGTAAGTAAGAAACAAGTCATTTTTAGGAATGTAGCAACTGCTGTGTCAGGCTTAGGATAACTGTGTATGGGAAAACTCTATATTTGTAAGTAAGAAACAAGTCATTTTTAGGAATGTAGCAACTGCTGTGTCAGGCTTAGGATAACTGTGTATGGGAAAACTCTATATTTGTAAGTAAGAAACAAGTCATTTTTAGGAATGTAGCAACTGCTGTGTCAGGCTTAGGATAACTGTGTATGGGAAAACTCTATATTTGTAAGTAAGAAACAAGTCATTTTTAGGAATGTAGCAACTGCTGTGTCAGGCTTAGGATAACTGTGTATGGGAAAACTCTATATTTGTAAGTAAGAAACAAGTCATTTTTAGGAATGTAGCAACTGCTGTGTCAGGCTTAGGATAACTGTGTATGGGAAAACTCTATATTTGTAAGTAAGAAACAAGTCATTTTTAGGAATGTAGCAACTGCTGTGTCAGGCTTAGGATAACTGTGTATGGGAAAACTCTATATTTGTAAGTAAGAAACAAGTCATTTTTAGGAATGTAGCAACTGCTGTGTCAGGCTTAGGATAACTGTGTATGGGAAAACTCTATATTTGTAAGTAAGAAACAAGTCATTTTTAGGAATGTAGCAACTGCTGTGTCAGGCTTAGGATAACTGTGTATGGGAAAACTCTATATTTGTAAGTAAGAAACAAGTCATTTTTAGGAATGTAGCAACTGCTGTGTCAGGCTTAGGATAACTGTGTATGGGAAAACTCTATATTTGTAAGTAAGAAACAAGTCATTTTTAGGAATGTAGCAACTGCTGTGTCAGGCTTAGGATAACTGTGTATGGGAAAACTCTATATTTGTAAGTAAGAAACAAGTCATTTTTAGGAATGTAGCAACTGCTGTGTCAGGCTTAGGATAACTGTGTATGGGAAAACTCTATATTTGTAAGTAAGAAACAAGTCATTTTTAGGAATGTAGCAACTGCTGTGTCAGGCTTAGGATAACTGTGTATGGGAAAACTCTATATTTGTAAGTAAGAAACAAGTCATTTTTAGGAATGTAGCAACTGCTGTGTCAGGCTTAGGATAACTGTGTATGGGAAAACTCTATATTTGTAAGTAAGAAACAAGTCATTTTTAGGAATGTAGCAACTGCTGTGTCAGGCTTAGGATAACTGTGTATGGGAAAACTCTATATTTGTAAGTAAGAAACAAGTCATTTTTAGGAATGTAGCAACTGCTGTGTCAGGCTTAGGATAACTGTGTATGGGAAAACTCTATATTTGTAAGTAAGAAACAAGTCATTTTTAGGAATGTAGCAACTGCTGTGTCAGGCTTAGGATAACTGTGTATGGGAAAACTCTATATTTGTAAGTAAGAAACAAGTCATTTTTAGGAATGTAGCAACTGCTGTGTCAGGCTTAGGATAACTGTGTATGGGAAAACTCTATATTTGTAAGTAAGAAACAAGTCATTTTTAGGAATGTAGCAACTGCTGTGTCAGGCTTAGGATAACTGTGTATGGGAAAACTCTATATTTGTAAGTAAGAAACAAGTCATTTTTAGGAATGTAGCAACTGCTGTGTCAGGCTTAGGATAACTGTGTATGGGAAAACTCTATATTTGTAAGTAAGAAACAAGTCATTTTTAGGAATGTAGCAACTGCTGTGTCAGGCTTAGGATAACTGTGTATGGGAAAACTCTATATTTGTAAGTAAGAAACAAGTCATTTTTAGGAATGTAGCAACTGCTGTGTCAGGCTTAGGATAACTGTGTATGGGAAAACTCTATATTTGTAAGTAAGAAACAAGTCATTTTTAGGAATGTAGCAACTGCTGTGTCAGGCTTAGGATAACTGTGTATGGGAAAACTCTATATTTGTAAGTAAGAAACAAGTCATTTTTAGGAATGTAGCAACTGCTGTGTCAGGCTTAGGATAACTGTGTATGGGAAAACTCTATATTTGTAAGTAAGAAACAAGTCATTTTTAGGAATGTAGCAACTGCTGTGTCAGGCTTAGGATAACTGTGTATGGGAAAACTCTATATTTGTAAGTAAGAAACAAGTCATTTTTAGGAATGTAGCAACTGCTGTGTCAGGCTTAGGATAACTGTGTATGGGAAAACTCTATATTTGTAAGTAAGAAACAAGTCATTTTTAGGAATGTAGCAACTGCTGTGTCAGGCTTAGGATAACTGTGTATGGGAAAACTCTATATTTGTAAGTAAGAAACAAGTCATTTTTAGGAATGTAGCAACTGCTGTGTCAGGCTTAGGATAACTGTGTATGGGAAAACTCTATATTTGTAAGTAAGAAACAAGTCATTTTTAGGAATGTAGCAACTGCTGTGTCAGGCTTAGGATAACTGTGTATGGGAAAACTCTATATTTGTAAGTAAGAAACAAGTCATTTTTAGGAATGTAGCAACTGCTGTGTCAGGCTTAGGATAACTGTGTATGGGAAAACTCTATATTTGTAAGTAAGAAACAAGTCATTTTTAGGAATGTAGCAACTGCTGTGTCAGGCTTAGGATAACTGTGTATGGGAAAACTCTATATTTGTAAGTAAGAAACAAGTCATTTTTAGGAATGTAGCAACTGCTGTGTCAGGCTTAGGATAACTGTGTATGGGAAAACTCTATATTTGTAAGTAAGAAACAAGTCATTTTTAGGAATGTAGCAACTGCTGTGTCAGGCTTAGGATAACTGTGTATGGGAAAACTCTATATTTGTAAGTAAGAAACAAGTCATTTTTAGGAATGTAGCAACTGCTGTGTCAGGCTTAGGATAACTGTGTATGGGAAAACTCTATATTTGTAAGTAAGAAACAAGTCATTTTTAGGAATGTAGCAACTGCTGTGTCAGGCTTAGGATAACTGTGTATGGGAAAACTCTATATTTGTAAGTAAGAAACAAGTCATTTTTAGGAATGTAGCAACTGCTGTGTCAGGCTTAGGATAACTGTGTATGGGAAAACTCTATATTTGTAAGTAAGAAACAAGTCATTTTTAGGAATGTAGCAACTGCTGTGTCAGGCTTAGGATAACTGTGTATGGGAAAACTCTATATTTGTAAGTAAGAAACAAGTCATTTTTAGGAATGTAGCAACTGCTGTGTCAGGCTTAGGATAACTGTGTATGGGAAAACTCTATATTTGTAAGTAAGAAACAAGTCATTTTTAGGAATGTAGCAACTGCTGTGTCAGGCTTAGGATAACTGTGTATGGGAAAACTCTATATTTGTAAGTAAGAAACAAGTCATTTTTAGGAATGTAGCAACTGCTGTGTCAGGCTTAGGATAACTGTGTATGGGAAAACTCTATATTTGTAAGTAAGAAACAAGTCATTTTTAGGAATGTAGCAACTGCTGTGTCAGGCTTAGGATAACTGTGTATGGGAAAACTCTATATTTGTAAGTAAGAAACAAGTCATTTTTAGGAATGTAGCAACTGCTGTGTCAGGCTTAGGATAACTGTGTATGGGAAAACTCTATATTTGTAAGTAAGAAACAAGTCATTTTTAGGAATGTAGCAACTGCTGTGTCAGGCTTAGGATAACTGTGTATGGGAAAACTCTATATTTGTAAGTAAGAAACAAGTCATTTTTAGGAATGTAGCAACTGCTGTGGCAGGGTTAGGATAACTGTGTATGGGAAAACTCTATATTTGTAAGTTCTAAGTGCCAATAGCACCATCTAAACGACAGTCCCATCTGTCCATAAAACCTGCAGATTTTTTTCCAACGGCGGGCACACTTGGGTGACGAACCCTATGCCACAACAAGGCCAGAAAATGCTACCCGTTTATCGTTACCCAGCAGGCACCTGTGAACCAAGTCACGGAAGCGAGTAGCGTTGCCCGCGCCATACCACCGCAAACCCGTTTATAGGGTGGGCCACATTCATACAACATCACAGAAGAAAGGACAGAGAAACACAGAGAGAACAGAAACATCCATGCCCAAACCGGGATTTGAACCCGGGACCAACATCTCAGGAGTCAGGAACGCTAACCACTCAGCCATCGGTCGGCTTAAAAACCTGCAGCGGTGCGTGTATCTGTACTTGCATACTCGCTGGAAAACGCAACACAAAGTTAAATCAAGGTATACAAATTCATCAGGCAGTTCTTACACGGAATGTATATGTATTTGGAAGTGTATCAGGAATTCTATGTCAATTTCTGCTGACGGCAGTGCACAAACTGTCCAGTTCCCGTGCTATTGAGCATCCACACCCGGGAAGATTTGAAGCAATCGTAGCTATCTCAACTGTAATTTTAGAACACACTCTTTTCTGTCTAAAGAACCAGTTTTTTTATAACTTAGTACTAAGTAAATGTACTTAGTATCAATGCACTATGCCTTTAACTGCATGTGGACCCTCACATTGAGAAAAATCTCCGAATAAGCACTCAGTACTCTGGTATAAAAGAATTCGGCGAGTGTAAGAACATTTGGTGAATATAAGAAAATTTGGCGAACGGCACGCTTTCCTCGTTATTCCTGTTGCTGTTGTTGTTGCTTATGACACTTGGACAAGTCAAGTTCGCTATGCCTTTTGCTGTGCGAATTAAGTCAATAAAGAGCGTCTTTCGTTTGGATCAGAGCACCACGAAGGTGAAAGTACGACTTTGCTCTTTTTAAGGTGCCTCGTCATTTTGAACCACGATCAGGTGACGAGGCCACACCTGAGCTGGCACCCTCCTCTCCACATCCACGCCACACCAGCGGAAGGACTTTGGACGTCACATATTAACGTGGACACGACCCCAACCCACGGAGTTCCAGCAACCCAGTGAAGGAGATGGTCACCCTCCCAACCACTGCCCGCGGCAAATGATGCTTCATTTTGCTGAGCATACTGGAAGCGGCGTGAAGCTACTGAGCCATTGGAGAGTTCGTTATTCCTTAACTTATTCATTGCAGATCAATGATTTCTTCGATTTCATACATTGATATTATAAGGAATTGAATAGTTCAGAAATATTGGATGGCTTGAGAAATTATAGCGTAATAGCCAAGTTTCGGAGCATTTGTAATAAATAAGCATATGCTATTCCTTACCCTTCGATTTTATCAATACGGCCTAATCTATTGGTAAAATTTTCAGCAATGCCATGTCTGATGAAATCATTGGCGTCATGATTGATAGAATATATATTTGAAGATTTAGATCCACTCAGTAGAACCAGAAATACGAGCACCAAGTGCAGTCTTATTTTAAACACAAATTGCTGAAAACATTTAAATAATAGAATCGTGACGGCTCCTTTTGTGATTTATATTTGCATCAAATATTATCTCTGCAGTAAGTATTTCTGGATCGATAAGCAACCTTAAACTTGTATAGAAATGACTGGAAATTGTGGATTTTTTGTGCTTCCATAAGCATTAAAATACTTTTAGAAATAATTTCCAAAAGGAATTTATCCTTCTATTATTTAATAAAGAATTTTTATTGTCTTTGTATATTATAACAGTTTTCAAAAAATTTAACTAATTTTTAAATTCGCCTTCCTCTTTGATTCAATCTTTTGCTAGAAAAAAATTCTCATTTTTCAAAGAATTTTTCACAAAGTGTTCTTTGTTTAACTTCGAAGAATAGAAGAAATACCAACGCAAATATTAATTAAGTCATTCTTAGAACTTTTATAAATCACCGGTAAATGATTGTCGGTTCTGAGAAATATCACGTTATTAATTACATTAAATATCAACGTAATTAATACTTAATCAAAAAACCTCCTTCCTGTAACCTAATACCACGTAAAAACACAGGTATAATTATGTTGTGGAAACAGCATTTTGTCTAGACTTCTTTCTAAAGAATGTTATACCAGTGTAGAATTTGTAATTTATAGTTCGATGGCTTAGCACCAGAATGTTAAGAAATGGTGCTCTTAAATTTAGTGCTCAATCCAGGAAGATTGCATGTGATATTTGATCTCTATAAGTACTTGGTATACCTTAACGATTTCGATAACGAAATTTTCATGCATCCGGTTCCGAGACTTTTAATCGGCAATTGATTTTCTTCGTATGTGACACACTTCTCTCAAAATTAAAATCCCATAAGAACTGGTTCCGAAAATTATTACAGGGTTGCTTGAGACTGTAAGCCAAAATACCTAGGAAAAGCTTCCTTTTGTCAGCATTTAGAAAGATTTCCATATATTCAAATGTGGACCAATGTTACATTAAAATGCTTAAAATTAAAAGATAATTGGCTGAGTTATCCGTATCAATCTGACAACTTTCATTTCATTTCAGTTGAAAAGAAGGTTTCAGCTGCAAAGGTTTCAACATTTTTGATTTGTAACTCAAAAATATTTCCGCTCTCAATTCTTCAAATGTTTTAAGACATTTTAAGACTTAATTTAAAAAAACAAATATATATTGTTATATTTAAAGATTACTATTAGAACACTTTTATACGTTTTTTTGATGGTTAGAATAACCGCTGGAAGACCGGTGGCCAAGTGATCCTAAGGCACGGTTCAAATGTTCGATACTCGGGCTGCGCAAGGTTGACTCACCTTTCATCCCTTCTATGGGTCAAAAAACTGAGTACCAAGCATACTTGAGAGCTAAACACTAGGGTTTCACGTTAGGCTATGGGTGAAGCATATGTCCACCTAACTGGGACATAAACTTCGCAACCCAGGTTCCTCCCTCACTGTAGGTATGGGCCCTTTTTTTGGTAAAAGGTCCAATGTTCGAATCCAGCTGTTGTTGAACAACGGAAGACGGATATTGCGCATCTGCATTTTGCCTGCACAGTTGTACTTATCAGTGCTTTTGAGTTTTCAAGGTTTCTACCCTATTAAGTGCTTGGTCAAATGGTCTTTCGTTTTTAGGATATATGATGCATATTATATGAACCATATCAATTCTTTTGAATTGTGTAAGCAATTTCACTACTCAGAAGTTTAAATACTTTTCTAAAATGGAACCCTTCTTCTATCAGAAAGGATACAAGTTCGATTCCAGTCGAATTTATTTCACTAGAAAAAAATCATTTTAAATCTTGAAACATTTTTATGCAAATAAATCGAGTAAATGATATATTAATTTGTTAATTCTGATAATCCTTCTTTTAAAATAGCTAAACTCTTTGGATGGGAAGTGCTTAAGTTCAATTTCAAACATATTCTAACAATAGAAGAGGGATTTTAAATAATAACTTGTATATGAACACATCTTGGGTACCGTTTTGGAAGATTTTTCTGGTTTGTCTTCTTATAGCGATGTGTGAATACGGCCCTCTACGCTTGTAAAATTCAATCAAAATGACTTCCGATAACTTAATACAGAAACTTTCATCTATCAACGCATGGAATTTTAACAACCATAGACGCTCCAGCACGGACATTTTTAGCTTGAGACGGATATCGAAGCCACTGATTTTGAGGCAACAGTTTGTCAGATAATCATCAAGGTCATAGAGAGAAGCACAATAAATTCTTAAAGCTATTACAATAAAAAGCTTTTGAAATACATGTTCTTAGTTTATTAAAAAGAAACCTTTTACTATAAATGTAAATTATTCAAGAAAATTATTTTTTTGTGTTGTTGTTGTTGTTACTAATGACACTTGGACTAGCCAAGCTCGTTATGCCTTGGCTATGCGAATTTAAGTCAATTGGGAGCGTCTTTCGTTTTAATCAGAGCACCATGAAAGTGAAAGTACGACTTTGCTCTGCACACATGCTATTGGTACCCGTTTATAGGGTAGGCAACCATTCACACTTCATTCATACAAGGAAAGCACAAAGACAGGATAGATAGAGAGAGAAAGTACATCCATGCCCGAACCGGGATTCGAACCCAGGACCTCCTTATCCGCAGTCAGGCACGCTGACCACTAGACAAGTTGGTCGGCTTTTTTTGTTTTTAATACGTTGTATTTGTATAATCCCTGACATGGATTTCCACATTTCAGCACAATAAGTGGTGGAAATCATGACACCTCATGCAAAGTGACACTCAGTGGGCGTGTCATCGTAGCCCCGAAAATGGGTCTTCCTAATTTAGAAGCAGAGAGCAAGCAGAAGAACCTCAGACTTGGCCTGCCATTCCCAGGGGTACCATTTCATGTGGAGGACATTTCGATAATCACATATTTAACGTGTCTCAGCAGCCGCCCTCAGCGAACACGATGGATATTAGACTGGACCGGGATTCGAACTCAATACCCTCCGAAACGAAAACAAACGCGGTCTAACCAACTAGGTGACAGTGAAATTGGTTTTCAATACATATACATATACATATATATATATATATATATATATATATATATATATATATATATATATATATATATATATATATATATATATATATATATATATATATATATATATATATAATTTATAATTACAGTATACAGTCACTCAAAATCCTCGGATATTTTTATATAAAATTGAAATATAACTATATATATGTTAAGTTTAATATTTCGAAATATGGGTTTGCTTGTCCCTCTACAATCACTCTTTCCACATAAGAACTCATTCGACAAGGATCCCAAGTTTAATCAGGATTTCCAACTACGACAAGCATATACGGTCGATTCATATTGGGAATCGAATCCACGAACACATTTATCCTAAAAAGTCAACGATATTGACCAATCAGCTAGTTCGATTAACACTTCGAAAGCTAATGGCAACCAAAATCATTTGTGTGCAATGGTGTAATAATTATTATAATTCGTAAAGTGATAATCTCAGGTATTAAAAAGGAATATTTATATAATGTTTTTATGAGAAAAGAACGTAACAACTCAAAATAACTTCTTTAAATCTGTAATGAGTAAATATTTCAGTCTTGATGGCTCATAAGGAGTTACTGGCGACGGTTTTGACGTCAATTAACCTTCAAATTAACCTAGCAGGCGATTTAAATTCCTCGCTCAGCCCCCAGGAAATCCCTCCTCCACTCCTGAAAGTGTTGAGGAACATCGATCGAACACAGCTCACGTGATTATCATGTGTCAGTCGGTCTCTCTCTGACCTTGAGTTGATACACACTGCCAAGAAGTTCTCTCACCATCAAAGGGGCTGACGAAGACCATTTTAGATAATTCATGCAGCGTTGGGGACCGTAATTACACTCCTTTATGACTTTCTCCAACGGAAAAAAAGGACATCGCCGTTAATGAAGGTCGCCCTTAGTTAAAGATAGTGGATATGTGTGAAGATAATTGAAACACCAATGTTAATACCTAAAACGATTTATGGTGATATAATAAAACTATCTAGGATCAATTATAGCGTTTCAAAATATTAAAAAGTTATTGATTTTGTCGGGCGGAAGCCAAATTGCCATAGTGGTTGAAATAAAACTCATTTATTTAAAAACAAGCGAATATCATCACAATATACACAAAAAAATTATTGAATTTCTTTTTTATTGTTGTAAATAAATATAGCGGAAAATTTTTTTTGAAAAATAGACTCGGGAAAAATTACTTGTTATAATACTATTAATTATAAAATTGCCGTTGTAGTTAATATGGTCATAAGAAATTTATTGTAATTTAGATTTATTACTTTCTAGATATTTTCTTCTAATATTTCTTAAACCGATTTTTAAAAATCTCAGTAAATCGTTTGCTGAAAGAAGAAAAGCTTACATTTTGGAAAAATAAATGAGGAAAGTCTTCGCTTCCTTGTTTGGAAGCTTGCGGGTTCAATACTCCACCCATTCAAAGACCGTCATGTGAATATAGATTAAATACACTTAAATTTTAATTAAAGGATTTAATTATGTTTGATTGCATAAGCATATTAAAATTAATTAAGTTCTTCGAGTTTAAAAACACTCCACTTGTATATAAATCTTCCGCTAGAGTGGTGTGGAAGTTTGGAGAAGAGGGTGTGGGCTCAATTTCTAACTTTTTCTCTTGAGTCCAGTTCAAGTTAAGTACCAATTATTTTTAGTAGCTATAGGTTAGTTGGTCTTGGTATTTTCCCCAAGGTCTAATTAAGTGGTGATCTACGAATGAAAGAAGTCTTCAAACCAATAGAAACATCCCCAGTAGAAGTGGGAATCAAACCCACAAATCTTTTAATCGAAGACCAGAGCCACATTCAAGCGATAAAATAATCTCAATATTTACAAAATGCATATTTATATACATTCTGTTTGCTGGGGCTTATGCGATAAAGTTACCAAATAGTGTACTCGATTTCTGGCACTTTTTTCACAAATTCCAATTACTATTTCAATTTTTACAAAAAGTTTAAACGACGTCAAAATGTTTGTCATCAAAATAAAAATTGAAAACTAATTTTTTCGCCTTAAAAATATATCGTTGAATTATGCTATTTAACACCATATAAATTACAAATAAAGTTTTTATCTATTTGCTAAAATGAAAATGCAAGAAAAATGATTTGTTTTTTTTTCACATTTTGAAAATAAATAATTAAAATTTTCAAAATTCGATGACAAATTTTGTTGGCGAAAAAGGTTGACAGGATAATCAGAAGTACCAAAATTTATTATAGCTAGTAAATTGTATTCAATTATTTTTTTTATCTGCATTCATATTGTGTTGCCAACGCTAAAAATTATAGTTTCGTTTAGATTTGTGACAACAAAAGGGAATAGTACAAAAAATAGTACACCAAGGCATTGTTATGCTTAGTTTTCTTGCATATTCATGACAAAATTAATTGATTTTTAATTTAGTGTTATATCGTAATATGATATTATGTACACTCGTTAGCAAAATATGGGAATTTTTTCATTGATAGTAAGAATTGCTTTTTTATACCTGAATATTTTATTCCACCTGTTGAAATATAATCATTTGACCTAGAATCAAAAAATTTATAAATTAAAAAATATTTCTTACCACATAGTTCTATAGGCAAATGCATGTCCGAAAGACAGCACATTTGCCACCAATTTTTAAATGTTATCCATCAATTTATTCAAGGATATCATGTTTGCCAAATTATATTTTGGAAGAGAAAAGGTATTATAGATGATGTACATAATAACTATATCTGGCGAATTCCTAATAAAATAACCAATAAATAAAACGCCATAAGGTTGTTAAATTTTTTAAATGAAAGCAAAAATAACTTATTAGAATAGAGGTACACAGTTTTAAATTTAGGAGATTTATTGTCATTTGGTGCAAACCAACACACAACACACACATACACAAAGCCAGTGCAAATGCTGTAGTCAACAGAAAATATTTTTTCCAACAATTTTTTCTTTTGAGTTATCTTTTTTTAATTTTTACAATAGCAGCTTCACATACCTCAGTTATTATGAAAGAAAGCATTTATAATGTTTTTACTATAAAAGTTACACACTTTATTTCAAGCAATAGAGTTGTTTGAATATTTTCGCAAAAATTCTATAATCATTTTCTGCAGTGTAGTCAAAACAGTAAGTAATAGAAGGATGTGATCAGAAATCTTAAAAAAATTCGTTAATGTGGTTTCAGTAAATTTAAAGCTCAAATGAAGTATAACAAGAGTTAATAATCACAAGAAACTTGATATGTAAATAGTTTAAATTGCCTAGTTTTATAAAAGTAAAAATAATTTAGAACTCAACTATATAAGTTTTAATTTAACCGCCCAACTTATCTAGTGGTCAGCGTGCCTGACTGCGGATAAGGAGATCCTGGGTTCGAATCCCGGTTCGGGCATGGATGTACTTTCTCTCTCTATCTATCATGTCTTTGTTCTTTCCTTGTATGAATGAGGTGTGAATGGTTGCCTACCCTATAAACGGGTCCCTATGGCATGTGTGTAGAGCAAAGTCGTACTTTCACTCTGATTTAAAAAAAGCGAAAGACGCTCCCAATTGACTTAAATATGCATAGCCAAGGCATAGCGAGTTTGGCTTGTCCAAGTTTCATTAGTAACAACAACAGTTTTAATTGTATTATTTTCTAATTAAATTCACAAATTTTATTATAGTTTTATTGGGAATTATTTATGTAAATTTTTTTTTTGTATTTTTTCATTGGCTTAGTGACCTACACTCTCTCACACACAAAATCAAGTTTCAACTTTGGCATCATCCATCCCATATTGCATTCATTTTTAATTTTGTAATTGGACAAAATTAACCTTTGGTATTGTTACCTTGGTTTAGGTTGTTTACACCAAAGCAAAAACTTTGGTATTGGTTTGGTGTTAACCTTTGGTATTGTTAATTGGTGTTAACCTTTGGTATTGATGTCACCAGGAAAACAATTATTTTGTTATTCTTGTCTTGTGCCATCAAGGATGGCAATATGGTTTGCGCTTCTCCACTTTTCCAACTGAGACGTAATTTGGTGTGGAGTCTGACTTCCTCAGTGTGGGTGGACCGAAAACAATTCTTTTGGTTTCTGTTTTTGGCTATACCTAAAATGAGCCATTTCCTGACGGATTTTACGGAAGTATATAAACATTCAAAAATATTTCTTTAATATATGAACAGTTAAAAATGTTGAGGTGAAATTACTGACTGTATATTAAATTAATAATAATTGATCTGCTTGATAGATTAATGAGATTAAAAATTATACGAATAATTAATTCATCCCCTAAAGAAATTTCTAGAAGTTTTTCTTATAATATTGGCATTTTGTTGCACAGGAGTTGTACAATGGTATAGAAGTCATGGCTGAATTTTTTTAATTCAATTGTTTAAGCAATATCATGTTTTTCGAGCAACTTTAATTATCTGGAGTGGGAGTTGAACTGATGAACAATTGAACAGAAGGCCCAATTCATTCAGCAACTAATTCTGCTTGATTTAGAATTAAAATCCAATAGGAAAAACGTTAAAATAAGGAAGAATATAAAATTATTATCCATATTTTCTGTCAGGTATTCTAACTTATATTAATTTTATAATGCACGAAAATACTTTTTCTCCGACGGCGGACACTTGGGTGACGAACCCTATGCCACAAAAAGGCCAGAAACTGCTACTCATTTGTCGTTACCCAGCGGGCACCTGTGAACCAAGTCACGGAGGCGAGTAGCGTGACCCGCGCCATACCACCACAAAACCCGTTCATAGGGTGGGCCACATTCATACAACATCACTGAAGAAAGGACAGAGACACACAGACAGAGAACAGAGAAAGAAGGTAACATCCATTTCCGAACCGGGATTCGAACCCAGGAGTCAGGAACGCTAACCACTCAGCCATCGGTCGGCACACGAAAATACTTGAATTAATAAAAAAATAAGCTTTTTCACATTTTATAACTTTTAATAAGGAGAAATATAAGTAAATAAGATGGAATGCTTAGGAAAGAGCCCTTTTTTATATTTTGAGGAACGTATTCTACTTTGGGTGGCCAATCTGGTATCCGGATGGTTAGTGCTCTTGCTTTCGGTACTATAGTTCACAGGTTCCCCAGTACTCCAATGAAAAAATAAGTAAAAAAAAACATTCATTCAATGAAAATAATTTTCAGATTTGCATTCTAGAACAAAATAAAAGATATAGTTAACGATTCACATAAAAGACAAAAATCCATCCTTTCTCGTTCTGAGAAACAAGAAAAATTTGAAAAATATTTTGAATCGCATTCTATTATCTAGTTCCTTGAACACACAAATTCTCAGTAAAAAGCATACACAGTTGTATATTTTCCTGTTAAAATTGACTAACGAGAACTATTGAATCTACAAACGCTTTAATTGAATGGTATTTAAAATTTTTTGGTAAATAAAGGTTTAAAGGGAAGAATATGTCACGACCTGTATATTTTGATCGACAAAAAAGATCAACAGTTTAGAGGCTAGAAAAGAAGGTTTTGTTTTCTTTACTGGTTGACATACTTTTCTAAAATATTTTGTGTGGCTAATGTATTTTATTTTTATTTTTTAAAATTCATTATATGGCCTATCATATTCATTAATGACAGTAAATAAATATTTTCATAACTTTTTGATATGGCTCCAAAGCAAAAAACTGAAATTAAAACTTCTATCATATTATTTTAGTAGACTAAGCTTTATTTTAGAAACGAAATTTAATTTTCACAAACTAAACTTTAGATTAAAAAATGTTTAAGAGAAACTAATTTTAAAGAAGAAATGAAATAATACATTAAAAAGAATGGTTTGTATTTTAGTTTATCTACGATTTTCAGTTATTCCAGTTTTTGTTTTTTAAATAAAAGAAAAATTCTTCTTTGAAAAAAAAGCGTAATAGGCGGGGTACTTATATTGAACAGCATTAGACTGATGAAAGAAGGATCAATGCATTAGGTTCGATACCGGATTTAACTAGAGACTTTACAGTTGAGAGTCATTATAAATGGTAGATATTCTCAGTAGGTTTGTTTGTCGCTCAACGGTCATTTTTTGCACACGAGGGCTAATTAGACCGGGACTTACGGTTTAAAGTGGATTCCGAAACCATTACAAACATCCATGCCAAAGGTGGGATTCGAACCCACGAACTGTTGAACCGAAGGCAAGAGCGCTAACCATTCAGCTGCCAGCTTGGCTGTTCTCAGTAGGGTCAAACAAAATCACTATTTTATATTTCGTTGATGTTACACGTTTAAAAAGTGCTGCTTCAGATGTCGACTTCGTTACTTTACCATGGGTTAGATCTACCGGTATTGAGAGTATGAAAATATTGTGCGTGCTTGCGTATCTCATATTGTGTTGAGTCAGAAGAAGGTGGTTGGATAGCAACTAAAACTCCCACAAAAAATATAGGATTTGCTCTTTATAAAAAATAAAAATATTTATTTATTTATACAGAATGACTTATTACTTTAATGTGTTAAAATATTTTAAAAATTAAGAAGATACCTGAACCTCACATTTTCTTGTATTGGAGTAGAAATATTTTATATTTGAGGAGAGTATAAAATCATCTATTTTTACGTCGGGGCATATAACCCCCACTGTAAATCACAAAGCAATGGACGATGAATTGAATTTATTTTAATCCTGATTGGTTTAGTCGTTCCAACGGCATGAGATACAACCAGAAATCTGGAAAAAGCTCTTCTACAATGAATATTGTAATTTTCATTTGTTGTTGATTCCGTAATTTAATCTCATTACGGTAAAAACAATTATGAACAAACGATATTCGAAATTCCTAATCATAATCAAAGTACATGATGAATCGATTATCATTGTTTTGCATACTTTTTATTTGTTAGCTAACTATTTCTCAACGAGTCTCATTTTAGAATTTGAAAGGTAACGGGTTGGATGCTAGACATAGCTGAAGATAAGCGAGCAGAAAGCTTCTTAATCTTTCACAGGGCTTAAAGACATTAGTGGAGCGTGAAAGTTCGAAGAGTGTGTTAGAAGCTTCATTATCAGTCACATGACTCAAAAGTGGTTCCCAATTACTTGGGGTTTGGATTCATTTAAGGACTTCAAGCAGCGGAAAGGGATGGTGAGAAATGTATTATATTAACCATCTCAACATTTTATGCATAAATGGGACAGCTGCTCATTGGCCTAATGGTCAGGTCGAATTCTTCAGAGTGGAAAGTCTCGCGTTCAATCCCAGATCATTTCGCCTAAAAAAGAAGGGTGTAATATTTCTGCTTGCTCATCTATCAGAGTGTGTGCTCGGAAATTTTACAGATATTTTTCTTTACAACAAATGAATATGTTTCGCTCTCTCTGTGAATATTTCAACG